>JAFMOC010000002.1:9550000-9787500 GCA_019802505.1 Corydoras sp. C115
TGCATGTAATCATTAAAGAGATAAAAGTGCAAAAATTTTGGTCTTATGTCTACTTCCATTTCCTTTTATTATAGCTAACACAGTACTTTTTTGGTTTGAATTCCTCAGCTCACTTCCTTCCTATATAAAATACATAAAGGCAAATTTGGTCTAACATGTTTAAAAGGAACTGAAACAATTAAACTTTAAAGAGCAGAAGCACCTCAGGTTTTGTATCTACCTCTATGATTAGATATTTGCATAAGGGGTGAACGGGAAAACCTAATTTGATCCTGATCTGCTGGCAAATATTGATATGTTTGTTGTGGAATTTGATCTATATTGATTTGTTAGGATATTTCACATCTTAACCTTTGTTTCCTCTGGATTTACTGATCAACATGTTTTAAAACAAACATGTATAATTAAGTATAATTATTATCTGTGGATAAAAACATGATTATCAGGTTATAATCTATCTCCTAGTTGTGCATACAGGATTACAAAATATATTTTTTCTGACACATACTGTTTAAGAAATATGGGCTTGCGTGTTACTTTAGTTGGCACATTATTTCATGCCAGACAAATTAATTTACCACCTATTGGGTGCCATGGATTATTTGCTGAACTATGACAGTGATGATAAAAAATGCTGAGGAAATTGTGATTTTAATGAAATGTGTTCTAAATAGCATGTTGGTGGCATTCTGTCCAAGGCTTTGAAGAGTAGTTTTTACTGCCTAAAGTTTAGTTACTACATGAGGGTGACAGTGTGTACACTGCATGATTTAAATTGCCATCAAATTGTGATGAAGGAACATTTAATAGTTTCACGATTAAAAACACTGGTACAAAGCAAGTTCTAAAGGCCTTTGGCTTTTTTAGTCACCTAAACACTCGGTAGGCTGAGCAAATGGAAAATTATTTAGGAATGTTTTGGAACTGGGCATCTGCAAGTGTAGCAATGAGCAAATCTCTTGCAAAAGCTTTTGCGAAGCAGACGTGCTGTCTGCTTTGTGCTTTTACTCAATCCAAGTCTGGCTTCATTACATATGTTTTTTTATTGAAATTGAATGAGAATGCAGCATTGGAAAAAAGAATGAGAGAAACTGAAGTGGTAGGCTATGTTTAGGGTGGTGTGTCATTACCCATATGGTTGTGATAAAATTGCAGCATTAAAGCTAAAAATGAGTTTGAAAATCTCAGTGAGAGTTCAGCCAACACATAACAGGGCCATGTTTGTGAATCAAAGTAAAGGCTGTAGTCAAGATTGAAACTAGGTATGAAGTTAAGTGAAAGATTTTATAGGATAACTTTTTTAAATAGAGTTTGTAATAAAGAGAATAGTAAAATCACCAGGAACCTAGATAATTAATGAACAATTATGTGATTATGTAAGTTACGCTATTTTGAAGTAACAGATTCATCTGTAGAGATTTTGACTATTTGAAGAAAAGAGCATATATCAATAGACTTTGGAATTATAAAATATAAAATCATATATTCTTAGTTTTGATGGATCAGGTAGATCACTAAGTCTAATTAGGTTTGTTTGTACATATTAGTGCATTAGTACATATTAAAACTGTTTGTCTTTCCTTAAGTCCTCCTGAGCACATTATGCAAGCATGTTGACGTAGTAGCGCTTCTGTGGATAAAAAAGTTGGGGGAAATGCTGACGTGTGCTTCCCCAGTCCTCAAAAAGCCCATATATGGATATACATTTTTTTGCAAACACCTCCATTCCAGATGTTTTCTGTACTAAGCAGATGGTCATCCTTCCTTTGTCACAAGTAGCATGTGTGCCCAGATTTGAACCATGTTGGTGAAGAAGAAAATCTTCTTAGTGGATGCTTTATAAACCACCAAAATTGTCCTAATTTGCTTTTTTGTTTGCTGCAGTATTTTATATTCTGTGGAGATTTACAGCTTAATGTGAATGTAGCTGTGATTTACTTCCAATAAATAAAGTAATAGTGAATTGAGAAACAAATGTTTCCTGGTAGTTATGTTGACATAGTTCTAATCCAGTCAATATCAATAAACAGCTTGATGTTTTTTTTAAAGCACACACATATATATCTGTGGTCTCTGGTATTTGAATTTGCTAATGTGCTTGAATTTGTTTAAAACAATAATAATGTCCATCTTGGTTTATGGATATATTAGTGTTCAAGGTTAAAGTCAAGACCTATCAAACTGTTCTGGTTTGTGCTTTTATCTTTTTTTATACTATTTAATCTTATATCTTGGTTACATTCTTATTTTATCCAACTACTTGACTACTAGGTGGCACAGATGTTTAGATGCAATGTTGAGATGCTCGTGATTAGTTTTTTTTGTCTCGTCATGTACACCTCCTGCATATATTCTTACATTGCATGGCCACCATTCCTTGTTCTAGGCTTTTTTATCGTCTTTTGAACAGCTGGGGAGGACAAGTGTCCGCCTAGTATTTAATCTGGGTCAGTGCTGCAGCATCAGAACCAGATTGGTATGCACCCTTTATCCTTTTGGGTTTTTTTTTATTTTTTATTTTGTGTTGCGTGAACACACTCTGAGGTAAATGTATTTGCAAATGCACAATTTTTCATCTCATGTGTTTGGGTAGGCCCACAGCACACCAGCATGCTGTGACCCACAACAGAAAAGGTCTGTGCAAGTTGCAAATTGCGTTTCAGTCCAACTTACTTGGAGTTCACTGTACTTTATTGGCCTAAACAGTCAGTGAAATAAGACTTAACCTATAATCAGACAAAAGTAAGTAACACTGATTTTTATTTAGCTTATGTGGGATGCCAGATGTAATAAATAAACCAACAAACCAACGTAATATTTAAATTATATAGTTTATTTATAGATTATTATAAAGTATATAGTTTATAACATAGCTCGTATTTATTTTGTCACATTTCATGTCAGGGCAGACTTGGCAAAAAAATGTAAGTAAACATTGAAGTAAATTTTGTGAAAAAAAATTATACACTGGTGGGGCGGCATGGTGGCTTAGTGGTTAGCACATTCGCCTCTCAGCGCTAGGGTTTTCCGGTTCGAATCCCCATCTGGGTGGAGTTTCCATGTTCTCCCCGTGTCCATGTGGGTTTCCTCTCGGTTCTTCGGTTTCCTCCCACAGTCCAAAAACATGGATCAAGTCAATTGAGTTTTCCAAATTGCCCCATGTAGAGTGTGTTTGTGTGAGTGAGTGTGTGCCCAGGGATAGGTTGGCGCCCTGTCCTGGGTGTATCTGCCCAGCGCCCGAGACAATTTCCCCTGGATGGGCATGGGGAACCCCACCGCGACCCTAATAGAGGATAAAGCGGAAGATAATGAATGAATAAAATGGTGGGCAGTTTCTGCCACTGGTATCCATAGTCCACAGGGCTAAAAGACATTTTATGATGCATGATAAATGTGTATGTGGTAAATTTAAACATCAAAATTATAGTAAGGATTTCTGTTCCGTTAGTTCTGTTAGTGATATTCATTCATTCATTCATTATCTTCTGCTTTATCCTATATTAGGGTCGCGGGGGGTTCCCCATACCCATCCAGTGGAGAATGTGTTGGGCGCTGGGCAGATACACCCAGGACAGGGCGCCAATCCATCGCTGGGCACACACTCACACACACAGACATGCACACAAACACACTCTATAAGGGGCAATTTTTGGAGAACTCAATTGACTTGATCCATGTTTTTGGACTGTGGGAGGAAACCGGAGAACCCGGAGGAAACCCACGCGGACACGGGGAGAACATGGAAACTCCACCCAGATGGGGATTCGAACTGGGAATCCCTAGCGCTGAGAGGCGAATGTGCTAACCCTGTTAGTGATATTTAAATATAATATTCTTTACTGATATTATAATAACTAAAATAGTAAACATTCTGGAACTCTGGTAGCATTAGGCTAAAAGACAGAATCTTAGTAACACTTTAAGCAAAGACCCAAACATTCATTTTGAATGATATAGGTAATTGTTACCTTTTAAAGTAGTTAATGGATGTATTTACGTTCTATACCTGAAGTGCTACATGTGTAAAAATGTTACATGGCTTGGCATGCTGGTAAGGCTGGCATGTCCAGCAGAGGGGAAAGGTTGAAAAAATATGCCTCCAAAAAGCGGCCAGGGCAACAACATGGCCACAGGAACTTGTATATGTAATGAACCATGTGTTTTCACAAACAAGTAGTAGTGGAACCGCTGTGCTATCAGCTTAAGTACCGGTAGCAAAATTAGCTTCAGGTGCACCTGTGCTTAATTTAATAATGGCAGAGCTGCTCCAATTAACTAAAATGTTGGCAATTAACCTACCAATATCTTCCAAAGCCATGATATCATCATCTGGGCTTTTCCAACATATTTAAAGGCAAAGTAATCTTGCAATGTATGCATACTTGTGACTGTGGAGTAATACAAATTAGAAATAGAAAAATCAAAACATAATCATAGATAATAAAATTTACAAACAAATCATAAGCTGTCATATTGCCTGTAATTATTAGAAACAATAAATCAAAACTTAGTATATTTAAACTGTCATTATTTATATCTGAACATTGTAATGTCAATTCCAAAACTGAAGACTGGCATCCAAATATGAAAGTGTTCTGTATTCACATCTTTTTTGATGTTGGTAAATGACCATCAATATGATTTCAACCCTGAAATAATGTTGACAATTTGCTTAGTCACCTTAATTATTCTTGTGCACTTGTTTGCTCCAGTTTCTCAAAGCAGCAGTAAAAACACTGAAGTGGGAAGACCATTTTGCCAGAATTTTATTTAGAGATATAGGACAATGGTTGCTGTGTTACTGTACAAGTCACTGTGGTTATGGCTGTGTATTATTATATATTTTGTCACTGACACATATGTCACATATGACAGCACTATGAGACTATGCTAAATTTGTTTTGCGGTGTGTTACATATTATTAAATCATGTCATGCTGAATCAGCAGGATTAGTCTACAGAGCTATATTGTTTAACTTTGTGTTCTCGACCACTAGAGACTGTGAGCTTAGCTTGTGCTGTTATTTAAGTTGTGTATATGTATAAGCCATTGTGTTACCTGAGATCCCAAGAATACTTCTTGAGGCATGTGTATGCCTGAGGTATTGAAATGAAAAATAACATACCGATATGATCTAATGTCTTAAAGACACGGTTTAACTACTACCTCTGCTCTCAGGTTTACTAAAACAGTATTCTTTAATACTTTATTTAGCACAATATTTCATTTCATTACACTATGTTTCAGTGCAATAATATAAACTATGGTTTTTTTTTTGACTATGTTGACTATTGGTATACTTATTATTATATTATTATTACAAGTATTATTTCCAACCTTTATTCTTTTATTATTTACTAATGCACTGTGAATGGGGTATCTGTAACTACTGCAGTTTCCTCCCAGGGATCAATAAAGTATTCTGATTCCAATTCTGATATCACAGGACATTTACGGGAGTCCAGAAAGAACATGTCATCTTTTGACCTCATTAGACATTAGAGTTTTTCTCAATTTTTGAATAAAATCTAAAATCTGCATGAAGCTAAATAAAATCTACATACAAGCAGATTTCAGGTTTACCATATAAGAAAGTTTTAAATTTTGAATCATAAAAATGCAGCAATGGTTTTATTGTGTTCCACTTTTTCACATGGCAATGTAAATAGAACTAATTATATCAGTAAAATTGTGCCTGATAATGTTTTTTCAGAACTAGATTTTATCATGAATTAAAAAGTAACCTACTAATAAATAGTTGCCAGAAAAAAAATCATTGTATTACACTTTCATTACTATATTAGACATCACTAAATAAAGACCACGATCCAAACTATTTTTTACACAAATATAATAAAATGGTCCTCATTTCTTGCACACACCAAGTTTATTAAGGTTGTTTAATGAAAAAGAAAACATGTTATTCAGTTAACATGCACAATAATATTTATAGCTTTCTGATTATGATTGAAAGTTTATACTTTGAGTATAATGTTAAAATGACAAAATGAGCTTTTTGATAAAAAAATGTACAACAGCTTTTATATAAACTAAATAAACTAAAAAAAAAGATTTTTCCAAAATATCTTTACATATTGGTAACACGGTGATTTTATTAACAATATTGCTTGGGGCTCATTGACAGTCACACAAATTCAGCAACTGTTTCTGCACTTGTACATTATGTAGTAGGATTTCTCCTCACTATGTTTTATGTTATGAAATGTAGATGAACTGTAGGATTGTAAAAGACTTAAATTGTTTGCAATATTCAGCTAAGAAATGCTATTTTTATCATGAATTTTGAGACAAATTTTGTTAAACCCTGGTCCATCCTATTTTGCAAAGACTGAGACTTGGATGCTCCTTTAATACCTAATTCTTTAATTGTTCAAACGAGTTATTTTTCCTTTGGTTTTTACATTTGTATGTTACAGGAATCAGTTTCTAAATTTGGTATAGTCAATTGGATATAACAGAAATATATTTTTACATTCTTCTTTCATTTCAACAAGGGTTTAAGTGGTTTTAGTTTTAATGGATTTCTTTTTTGTAGAAATTGCATTTTACAATTACTTTTTGCCAATTTGTTTTTTAAAACATGATATTTAACACTTTTATTTAAAATATTTTTTTTGTCTGTGTTTACCCGGCAATGGAATAAAGACCTGTCCTGGGTGTTTCTCAGCTTTAATCGCAATGTATGCAGGGTTAGGCACATTAATGTTTCATGGCAGTGCTAAGGTGTAAGTGTCTACAGAAGTACAAATACGTTCCAAAAGTTTTTGCAGTCTCTTGTCCTGGTAAGAATGTTATGTGTATGTTTATGCACCTGGTCCACAGGTGTGATGTCTTAGCTTTCTGTTTAACAAAAAATCAGTCTTCCATTATCTAAAGTTGAAATTCTGGCTTAGGACAAAATAAAGCATTATCCTCACTGTCTCCTGCTCTATGCTTTTTATTATTACCTCTCTACACTCTTTTCTTCTTCTTTCCTCGCCTTTCCACACTGTATAGCACCTGTGTTTAAGCAGACATATTAGAAATACCTCACATGCCTGTGGTCTGAATGGGCTATATTCATCACTGCTCTTTCTTTCAGAAGCTTAGTCTGAACAGTCCCTGATGTGCTCTGTGTATGCACATCGGATTTGTGTAAGCATGCATGAGTGCAATATCCTGATAATACTAGCAGGTACATGTGTAAGCATGGATGAATGCCAGAAACTGGTTAAATGCATTAAATCTACTGCATTTAAAGCTCAGCTGGTGTAACACCACAGGCACATCTGCGTTTTCTATCTTAGCTCATGATTCACATGTAAAAACCATTGTGTGATAAAACGAGACACAGATAAAATCCTTCAGTTTAGATATACCTTTAAACAAATTAGCAAATGCTGTCCATTTTCCTTCATTTATTCAGTATCATCTTATTTTATTTGTTTATTTCATTAGGGATTGTTATATAAATTGTACTCTTATGATGGCATATCACACTGCTTGTTTTTGAACCAAGTGCTATATGACTATTAAATAAATCAATTATGATTATCATTAATATCATGTATGTAATTACAGATTTTTAGAAAACTGATTTTATTAGTTATCATTATCTATCTTAATTATAACATTGACATAGTAATGCTATGTCTGATGTATTTACCACACATAACCTCATAATACTTCACTACAATCTCTATCTGGTGTAAAATGTTTATGTTTCTGGGCATTAGCCTGAGCCACCAAGTAATTATTTGTGGTCATAAAATGAAATAAATTATTAAATAAACTATTAAACCTTAATCTATAGTGATTTATTACAGATAAACAAATGGCTTTATTAAAACAATAAAAAAAAAAAACTCTAGCCTTTGGCTTAGGCCAGTGATAATAATAGTTATTGTGTTTTCTTTGCAAAAACACGTTCTCATATTTGATTGCTTTAATTGTAAACACTTTATTTAGCATTTTTTAACAATGGTCCAATTATGTAATACTTTTAACAATCATATTTACTAGGTTGACATTAAACTGATTTATATATATACTTCAAATCATTATTGTTTTTTTTTTTTTTTGCTGTACACAAATATAGTCTTTTTTCTGGTTTACTTAGTACTTGTCATTCCACCAATGTGTATCACTAGTAATAAATTCTTTTGTGCAGAGTGGTTAATAGTGTGATTAAATAAGCTGTTTTTTTTCTTTGGATTACTCTTTTAATAGTGACATTAGAACCA
This sequence comes from Corydoras sp. C115, assembly GCA_019802505.1. Classification (NCBI taxonomy): domain Eukaryota; kingdom Metazoa; phylum Chordata; class Actinopteri; order Siluriformes; family Callichthyidae; genus Corydoras; species Corydoras sp. C115. The sequence continues at coordinate 9,558,245 of JAFMOC010000002.1, forward strand.
TGATGACTCATGTCTCACGTCTGACTCATGTATCATGTCTGTTCCCCAAAACATAGTTACAACAATATGACAGATGTTCAAAAGTTGCTTCCTGTAGAATGTTTAGTTATGTGTACTATAGATAAAAAACTACATGTTTATGTTCTTTTTAAAATTCTAAAATGAAATTCATAATAGACTAAGATCCATATTTAATGCAGACACCAAAGGTGGTAGGAAAGGAACTGTGTGCCAGTTGGAATATGTTGAAGAATATCTCTTTTTCCAAAACAAACTTCTGTTAGCCATATGAAAGTGAGAGTGGCATTCCTGAGTTTCTGGCTGAAGCACAAGTGAGGTATTGTGTGATGGTCTGAGTCACTTTCTTTCAGAGTGTGCCAGTTCTACAGCTGGACAGGAAACACTAAATCTCACAAACCTTCACTCTCTTCATTCTCTTCTAAACAACCTTTCCAACTGTCAAATCCCTCTCTATTTTTCTGTTTTCTTCCTGATTTGCTCTTTGAAGCCTTCTGCAACCAAGTTCTCCAAGCAAAAATCAGACAGGAAGAAGGAAAACACACTTTAAGATTTGACTGGCCACACACAAAGTACAACAGGGAAGTTGTAAAAACAAATACTGGTGCCACACAAAACATAAATTCATAGACACACAATTAAATATGGTATAAAATTGGAAAGTGACAGTTTGTAATGTGACTTAATTACAATATGTTTAAGTTTTCGTCCTGAACCAACTAAAATCAAAGACTTGTATAGAAATGTGGGTTCTGTAGCTAAAAAGGCTTAAAGTTCAGAGTATTTAGAGTTATCCTGCATCCATAGCTTGTTTATTTTTTGTCCTCAAATGTTATAAAACTTAATTATGTTAGTTCAAAGCAGAAATGTTCCTTTAAAAGACTCAGTTACTTCATGAAGGAGGTATGTTTTAAGATTTTGATCCTGTTTTGATAGCATTCACCTTTATCTTCAACCTTTTGAAAGATGTATTGATTTTTACATCTGTATTTTATAGAATCTATTTTTCCTCCATAAATGCAATACTGGCTGTGTTATTGGTAAATTCACCTAATGCACCTGTAATTCAGTAGGCAGGGTAATATCTTTCCTAAATTTTTTCTCGAAACATAACCTTTGCTGATTTGTGAACAAAATATATCATTTTAACTTCACAGCATTTGTTTTCTATGCTCATCTGTATGGTCTGGATAATTAAAAGTAAATTTTTCTGTTAAGTTTGCAGGTCTGTTTTATGACTACTTTATGGTACTTCTGGAACCATACACTACCACTCATAACTCAGCTAAACAATCATGCAGATTCTTGGGAGTCGGCAGATACACCCAGGACAGGACGCCAATCCATCGCTGGGCACACAGTCACTCACACAGACACGCACGCATACACACTCTATATGGGGCAATTTGGAGAACTCAATTGACTTAATCCATGTTTTTGGACTGTGGGAGGAAACCGGAGAACCCGGAGGAAACCCACACAGACACGGGGAGAACATGGAAACTCCACCCAGATGGGGATTCAAACCGGGAATGCTAACCACTAAGCCACCGTGCCGCCACACACGATGTTTTTATATAAAACTACTTGCATTAGATGATTGTACAAAATAAATAATTATCTAATCTTGACCCTTGACTAAAGTTTTAAAAATAATATTCTGCACTGTAAACTTCAAAGCAAATTTTTTTTAATGTGCTTTAATATATTGTTTATTTTTTATTATTTATTAATTTATTCATGTGTGTATTTGTTATTTTCAGAGCTTAAAAGTTGTGTAGAGGTGTCTAAAATTTTTATATGTTTGAAGAGTCAGAAATTCTCATCTTAACTTATTATCTAATGCTTAATCCTCTACTAGGGTCGTGAGTTTTTTTTTTTATGCCTATCTACGTTTTGGGCGCTGGGAAACTACACCCAGCACAGGGCAACAATTCATCAGTTGACATACACACTCACACAGACACATACACTATATAGGGGCAATATAGATAAGGGCAATTCACCCTAAATCTATGTTTTTGGACTGTGGGCGGAAACCGGAGGAAACCCACAGGTAGGAACATGCTAACCACTATGCCACTGGGTCACATGTCAGAGAATTTAAAAAGCCTAAAAATTGGATGTAGCAAACAGTTCATTATTGTAACAGATGTCATGTTTTAAGTATTATTGCCTAATTAGTGTATGAAGTAAATATTTTAATGTTTTCAACACTTAAATCGTCTATGTTTTTGCACAAATTACACTTTTAATTAAATTTCTTCATTTTTAGGTTGCCAATTTTGGGGGAAAATGTCACATGTAAATCATCACCTTCATAACAGAACAATTATATTCATTAGCCATATGGCACAGGGAAGCATCTTCTTCAGGATTTATTACCCTGACAAATACAGAGAACAAAAAAACAAGTTTTATATAAAGTCTGAATTAAAACATATTTTTGCTGGAAAATATGTTATTAACCAAAATACTGCTTCTACATGATCATTTAAAACATATATTGTAAAGAAGTCTCATGCCTTTGACATAATTAAATTGATAAGGCTAATTTATACATTTTGTTAATTTTATTCAAGTATTTTACACATGAATTCAAAACTGCTGCCATAAGGATCATATTCTTATTATTTAAAATACATACATACATGTGTATTGATATTGTTCTTGTGATTTATACCACAAAAAGTGTTTTTTCAAACCAGAGTGAATTTTTACATATTAATTCAAAAATATGTATATGATAAAGCAATTTCAGTTTAGACAATATGCTCAGCACAATCTAGAAAATATAAAAATGTTTAACAGGTGATTGCTTGTGTTTGCTTCTGCAGGTAATAGCGACAAGACAGCTTCCTTTAATTGATGATCTTTACTTAGAAGACGAGCAATCTGGTGATATCCCTATTGATGATAACTCTGGTTCAGGTTCAGGTTAGTCAAGTTCCTTCTACCCTAAATAGTATGTCACGTGATAAATGTCATAATCATGTGCTGTTAATTAGTTTGTCTCTTACACAATTTTTGGATTGGCATTTTTCACTAATCTTCCAGCATATAGGTCTTAGCATTTTGACACATACAGATTTTTTGTACACCTGTGCACCTACTCCTTTATGAAATTACTATATATAATTGGTCGTAAGTATGGCAGTGTTACAACGTAATTGAATGAAACTTTGGTAATGTTTACATCATTCATTAGAGTGGGTAAGTAAATGAATCCTGATGATCATGGAAGGTGTATGTTCATGTATGTGTATACCGACACTGTACATTACATGATTACAATTATACATGTCCAAAGCAGACAAGGTGTGAAGCACTGGTGTTTAGAGTTATGATTTCCATAACAGTCCAAATACATGCAATAATCTTGTGAGCTGAAGATATAAAATTAACCCTGGGTGTGAATTTGTGTGCCCAAGTGGCTAACCAACAATGGACTAGTGACCTGTTTAAGGTGGGCTTTATCTGCCCTCACATGCATTATGATCAATGTAAAAAAAAAAAGATATGTTTTTTGCGAGACTGTTTTAACATAACAATGCAGATATCTGATGCAATTAATGTTTATTGACATTTGTATATATCTGCAGGCTATAGCTTTACTGATGATGAGGATCTATTAGCCACACCAGATTTAACACCCACCCAGCATTCTACACAGATGAGCACACTTGACACGGAGACCTTGAGAACTACAGATATTGATGCATTCCCAGAGATTTTTATTGAAACAAAACAGAAAACGGAGGTAAAAAAAATCAACCTTTACATATTAACAACATTGTGATCTGTAGAAAATGTACTTACTTATGTAAAATGCACTTAAGAATGTAAGTACTGTCTGTGTTGTTTGTGTTTTAGTTAAGTTAAGTTGACATTATGAAGCTGGATGTAAAAATATCTCCTGCTTAATACAACATAAATATGTCACTGTGAACAATTTTATCTGTTAGTGTAACATCAGTATTGGAGTTTAAAATACATAACATGCTTTGTTTCTTATTCAAATGTGTGAACTTTATTTATAATAATAAATATATAAACTGGATAGTTTTGGGTCCACAGTTAAACATTATAAAATTTAGACCAATAAGCATAAGATAATTTGTGAACCAGATCTGTTTTTTTATTTATCATTTACCCCCTATTTTTGTTTTATTCCAGTTAGAATTAAACCTAATGATGTTTCATGTTCAATAAAATGTAAAAAAAAAATTGTATTTTTTTCATGTGTATTGATAGGTGTTATCAGATTATATGACTCAAAAGCCTCCAGCCAGTGGTGAAGTCACTCCAGAAATTGCACATAAATCTGACAAGCAAGATGAGGTGCAAACTGAAAACCTCTTTCAGAGGACAGAGGTGCTTGCAGGTGAGTTCCATTTATCCTTCAATAAACTGTCCAGATTCCCCCGCCCCCATTCGACAAGCCCAGAATTGAGAACACATCTTATCTATTACATTTTGACAACTTGTTCCTGAGGTATTTTGGGTTGCTGTTTTGATGACTTAAAGCTTTGCAAGTGAATGACTTAATTCAAACAAATTATAGTTAATAAATATAATGAATCAGGATATATAAATACATACTATATAAATACTTTGTTGGTTGGTCTGTCTGAAGAGTTTCTCTGATTTCTCTAAACGTACAGACACATTTTTTTGGGAAATTCCAAGAATATGATTGTAGAGGTCAAGTTATTTTTGATAGACTTATATAGACTTTTAGTGGTATAAGAAATACTGTATAGTTATTAATAGTTATGAATAGTCATTTGTAGATTAATTTAATGATATTTTACCAAGAATAGTCAGACTAGTGGCTGTGACTTCAATGTGCCCCTAACTCACTAAATAAATAGGTTTATTTTAATCATTGAATCACTTTTAAATCACTTTTAAAATGATTAAAAAATACAAGACTTAAATTTTTTTTTTTAAACGGTAAATATGCTCACAAACAGATTTTACTGCCCGGAAGATACGTTAAAATTCCTTCTTAGATTATTCTAATTAACATTTCCAGATTAATTAACTCATGTTACCTACAACAGTCTATTTTTAGATTTATAGTTTAGCTGCATTTTATTTGATTATTTTATACATTTATTAGACTTTCATCTGTAAATCACATCATAAATGACATTAATACATCATTTATTAAATGTAGATAATTAATAAAATTTTTATATGTGCATAATTTCCTGACCTAATTGAGTTTACATTTTTGTAATCGAGTTTACATTTGACTTTTTGAAACTTTTTAAAGGTTTTTATTTTTCTCTTTTGTTTTATGAGGAGTATTTGTAAGAATCATTGTATCTCTTTCTCCTTTCTGCAGCTGTTATAGCTGGTGGTGTGATTGGTTTTCTGTTTGCCATCTTCCTTATCCTCCTCTTGGTCTACCGCATGAGGAAGAAGGATGAGGGAAGCTATGACCTAGGAGAGCGCAAAGTACCAAGTACAGTCTATCAAAAAGCCCCAACCAAGGAGTTTTATGCTTAAAGACATTTGCTCTAATGCAAAACACTATATGACAGTTCTTTCTTCAGTTGCTTAAATGCAAAGCTGGAATGGTACGGCTGAGGAGAAGTTTTGGGAATATATTTGTTAGCAGTTTTTTTTTTGTCATAAAGCCAATCAGCCATTTTGTTTTCATCTTCACAATGTATTTCAGTAGTGCTTTTAAAATTGTTGCAAAAATTAATCTATTATAAAACAATGAATTTATTTTGTTTCAAACATTTTACTACTTTGTAACCAAGGTACATATTCATATTTTCACAAACATGAAAGATTTAAAGTAATTCATAATTGTAACTTTATCTGATATGCTTTAATAATGCAGATACCAGTTGAACTGATCCTTCTCATTATTATCAAGGTTGATCTTATTTAGTAAGTTCAGCACCATAAAAAATTGGTGAAATTTTTAGATTTCAATACCAAGCTTGTGCCATATTTAATGCTGTCAACCATAATGTGTATATTTTGTCAATCTATTGTCTGAATACAGGAAAGGGACGAAACTCCCCTAAAATATTTTCTTTAAAAAAAATTTTTTATGAAGTGAAGAACAAATCTACTCTTTTTTTCCTTTGAATTGTGTTGCTTCACATGGATAATTACTTAGTAAAAGTGATTCTTAATATTTTTGTTTAATTTATGGATGTATTATCTTATTATTACTTTAAGTCCAAGGGTTTGAGACATTTTTTGTCTGATTTACTTTATGTGCAAATTTAGTTTCATCTTATTTTAGCTTCAGACACTAGCTCTTTGTGTAGACTTTGAAAATTATGACAAGCCTAATCTTTGCTAAAATAATGGAAGTAATTAAGTTCGTAGGAACATGCCAACAATCTCATGTAAAGAAAATTAAGTAAGAGTATAAAAACCATCAACAACAATGTATATATGTTAGCTGAAAATTATTGACAAATCCATCTGTAGTGGAGATATTTGAAAAAACACTTTTTAAAACTATCCCCTAAAGCAAACTGTTTTAGCTTGTCATTCATAATGGTGTAAAAGCTGGTTGTTTACATGTTTTATTCAATTTGGCTAAAAAGTCTTAATGCTGAAATTATGGTTTCTGGAGAAAGCTATTTTATCCAGGGCTTTGTATGATATTTGTTTTACCTCAAATGATAAAAGGTCTGCGTGTTCATGTTCTCAGAATGAGTAATTATGTGAGTTAAAACATATGTGGATTGGACTTTTTTTCAAACTACATCTTATGTTTTTGCTCATAGTTATCACATGTTCATATTTCAAAAATATGTAATCTGTTCTAGTTCTACAATCTCAATTTTACGACTATTCTGATGATTATTGTGATTGTCAATGTTTATCTTATTTCCCAATTACTTTACATTTAAGGATCTAACTATTTCAAGTAAATAATGTATCTGTATGTTTAACAATAATTTATATACATATAATTATTTATATACAACATTTTGATGTTGATTAAAATCACCTTGAAGTGCCTATAGTGTTTTAAAACAGATTGCGAATTGGGCATTCAAGAACATCTGTATTACTGAATGATAAAGGATAGAGCTTCATAAGCATGGGTGATGATGGCAAGGTCACAAAGTTATGATAACAGTGTTATAATAAACACTGATAAAAAAAAAACATAAGCATTATTGTTTGTGTATTATTTTTTACTATTGACTCACTGGATTTTTTGGATTGTCTTATTAACTTCTGACAGCAAATGAAGTTTTTTTTCATGCTGTTCATTTCATTGCAAGTGCATTAGTTAAATGTAATACCAAGTTTGGTTTACACAAGAGACAAACTAACACAAAAGAAGTATTGCTGCGGAGAACTTGAAAGCCAATGTCTGTTGTTAAGCAACTCAAAAAAAGGGCATAGGAAATGTTTGACAGTAAACTGATTTTTCTAATGAATGTTAATGTAAAATATAAAGATCATTGTAATGTTATTGGGGTACTATGTGATAAACTTTGGCAATTTAATTATGAAAATGTTAAGACTAACCTGTCCCAGTTTATTAGCAAAAATAAGTTTAATGATATTTCACTAGATAAATTATAAGGATGAAAGACAACTATCACAGATTCCACACTTCAGTGTAAGTTTTTTAAAAGCTTTAGTGTCTGGAATTTCCATTCCTCCAGAAGAGCATTTGTAAGGTTAGATATTAATATTAAATTAAAAAGCCTGGCATGCAATCTCCATGTTATTTGCATTTTATTTTTATACCAAAAGGTATTCGGTTGAACACAAACTCTTCCAATAATGCTTTTAGGGACCTTGCTTAGTGCAAGGAGGCATGGCCATGCTAGAACAGAAAATGGCCTCCTCCAAATGTTCACACAAAGATGAAATCAGCTGTCAAAAATTCACATTTATGTGCTTTATATTATACACATGCAGTATTGGTAATGAATGGAACGCCAGAATTCCATGATTAAGTGGTGTGTTAATTTGTGAACATAATCCAAGTTTCAAAGCTGAAAACTCAGTCAAATGAGATGAAAATATTGTACTTTAAAACTTGATGCTGTTGTTTTTTACTAAGTGGACTAAAATTCCTTTAAACCACTGTACAAAATTTAAACATTAGCAGGAGTTCTAGGAAACATTTGTAATTATTGCTGCACTGCCCAAGAAAAGGGGGTCACAGAACAACTTTACAAAACTAAGTTCACATACTTTAGCTACATGCAACATTTATCTGAATTGTTTACTATTAAGTTGTGTGGCATAATTTCGAGGTTCAGAGATATTATGAAAATTTTAAATGTTTAGAGCTTACAAGCACCACTAAATATACTTTTGAAATGCACCATAGCTTTAAAATTCCAACTAATTATGAGCAAAGCCAAAAGTATAAAAGCCGGACTTTTTTGATGAATCAGTTATACAACCCCTTGTCCTTTTTTTTTTTTTTTTTTTTACTGCTAGCAGGTTCTATTTGCTTACGTAACTGCATCAAATCCTTAGGGAGAGGTAGGAAAAATATATGAAAATTTGAAAATAATAAGTCTATTTGGGGGTTTACACTATACCAAAATCGAGAAAAGAAACCCATTATGAAAAAGGGCATTTTTTCAAATTCATTTTATTTGAATATTACATATATAACAAAATATTCATGTTAGAACTGTAAACAGCAACTGATCACCAGTAAGTAAGTATTGCAGCATTAATTATTAAATTGGGCGGCACGGTGACTTAGTGGTTAGCACGTTCGCCTCACAGCGCTGGGGATCCAGGTTCGAATCCCAATTTTGGTATAGGTTCCATGTTCTCCCCATTATACCTCTGTCCAAAACAGTCCAAAAGCATGGATTCAAGGTAAATTGAATGCTCTAAATTGCCCCATATAGTATGTGTGTGTCAGTGTGAGTTAGTGTGCCCAGTGATAGATTGACTCCCTGTCCTGGGTGTATCTGCCTAATCGCCGAAACGTTCTCCACATGACACTCGTAGAGGATTAAGTGGAAGATAATGAATTAATTAATAATTATAAAATTTGAATTAAAACACCATAAACACTGGACTATTTTATTCTGAAAAAAAAAACCCACAAAACATCAAAAGCACTAAACTAAACACACACTTTTTTTTCATTTTCCAGCAGGGATTTCAGATAAAGTCTTATTTTTGTTGTGGATAAACTTTACATAGCAGCACGGTGGCTTAGTGGTTAGCACGTTCGCCTCTCAGCGCTAGGGATTCCCGGTTCGAATCCCCATCTGGGTGGAGTTTCCATGTTCTCCTCGTGTCCGCATGGGTTTCCTCCGGGTTCTCCGGTTTCCTCCCACAGTCCAAAAACATTGATCAAGTCAATTGAGTTCTTCAAATTGCCCCATATAGAGTGTGTCTGTGTGAGTGAGTGTGTGCCCAGCGATCGATTGGCACCCTGTCCTGGGTGTATCTGCCCAGCGCCCGAGATGTTCTCCCCTGGATGGGCATGGGGAACCCCACCGCGACCCTAATAGAGGATAAAGTGGGAGATAATGAATGAATGAATGAATGAATGAATAAACTTTACATTTCCGTTTAGTGTTTTATTCTGTTTTTACAATATAACCCAGAGTTTTATGACCAACAGAATACATGTTAAACCAGCAATATAAGCTCCTCGGTTGTTTGAAATGTTGATTTTATCTTAAAAGCAGACGAATCGAGTGAATTGAGATAAGTATTAAATGTAGGTGAAGTGTCTGCTCTTCCGGCGGCAGACTGCAGCAGTGTGAAAGCAACAGAGAGGAAGTGAAAGCACAAAGCCGTCACGTGAACTTACATCCCAGCGTAAACAAGGTTCGTGGAATTGAATTTAAAGTTGACGTTTTTGAGAAATAAAATGAAACCTAACTACTATATCGTGGTAATGGGTTATTTATGAGTTATTTATTATGTTGTGAGTTATGTTCGTATTCAGACACCACGCCGCAAATCCAAACATCAAGTTTGTTTGTGTTGCTCTAACATCGGATGAAGTGAAAGAAGACGTGCAAAGATTAGCAAGTTCCAGGAGCCCTTTTGGTGTTTAAATTCCAACCAACCTTAGTTTTAACGAAAAAAAAAAGATAAAACTTATTTCCTAGTAGTTTAATATCTTTCATTTTCTTTTAAATACAGACTTAACATCTCCCTTGTCTTGTTAGTGGTGTTTACATGTGTAATAATAATGTTTACAAAGGAATAGCAAGTTATAAGTCTTTCACCTTTTGTTCTCAGATGGAAGCCAAATGGAGATTCAATGGCCTTGGGCTGTGTTATTTCTATTTGGTGTCTTACTGCAGTGCCACAGTAGACCCAGTTCATATAGAACTAAATCACTTGAAGAAATAACAATGGAAGTTTCAATTTATGCAGACATCGCCCAAAAGATCATAGACCTGGCAGTGTTTGGTAAAGCTCAAAACCGATCTTTTGAACGGCTTGCAAACTTCACAGATACTGTTGGCAACAGATTAAGTGGCTCCAAGAATCTTGACTTTGCCATAAAGTACATGCATAATGCTTTGAGGGAGGATGGTCTGGAAAATGTGCATCTTGAACCAGTGAAAATCCCTCACTGGGTAAGAGGAGAGGAAAGTGCAGTGATGATTCTTCCACGAAATCATACTCTGTCCATTCTTGGATTGGGAAGCAGTGTTGGAACTCCCAAAGGAGGTTTGTTGCTTTCAGGATATAAAGTAATGAAACATTCAAAGTAAGTGTGTTTTTTGTTATTAATTAGTTTATATATTGGTTTCTGAAATGATGTTCTGGTACATTTTTAGGTATTAAAGCAGAGGTTATAGTGGTTGAGTCTTTTGATGAACTTAAAAGAAGAGCAAGTGAGGCAGCTGGAAAGATTGTTGTATATAATCAACCATTTGTTAACTATGGAGAGACAGTTGCATACCGGGTCTCCGGAGCTTCAGAGGCTGCTAAAGTAGGAGCAGTAGCTTCTCTCATTCGTTCAGTTACGCCATTTTCCATTAACAGGTCTGTTCATAATGAAATAAATATAAAAATTCACCATATACACAATATTTCAAATACATAACATTAACAACATTTTAATCTTGTTGAAGCCCCCACACTGGCTGGCAGTGGTACCAACCAAGCGTTCGTCAGATCCCCACAGCCTGTATAACAATAGAGGATGCCCAAATGATGTCAAGGATGGCACATAGAGGCACTCGGATTGTGGTGCACTTGACAATGGGGGCACAGATGCTGCCAGATGTGGACTCCTTCAACACTGTGGCTGAAATTATAGGCCGTGAGCACCCAGAACAGGTAAGGACATAGAAAATATACCATCCCTTTCAAAACCTTCTATTTTATGGGACTTACCAGTAAATTACCTTCTCTAATTGGCGTTAAATTTCCTCCAGTATGAACTACCCGGTTCCTTATAAAAGGTCATACTAAAATGGGTTACAATTTAAACTTCATATCCAAGATTACTTCTTTTTTATTTATAAAATGGTGGTCACATAGGAATTGATGATTTGAACAAGTGTTATAGGTCCTGTTACACTTAATTCTCAGGCAATGCTTGTTTTAAACACGATATGTCACGATAATCATGATATGTAGTTTATTTAGATTCCAACACATAAATTACTTACAAAAAAATAATTTTAATAGATATACAGTCTAAACAGTTAAAATGCCCTACTTGTAAACCTCAAACCTTATTGTTTCTCAATATGTACTTTCCACATAAAAGTAATAAAATGCATCAAAGGAATCATTATTTTCATTTGGGAAAATGTTTGAGGATAAGTTGCAGTATGGCTTTTATATAGCTTAGTAGTCTATCCCCTCTAACTTACTGTCTGGGATCCATACACTGCTTGGGGATGCATATACCTACCTGGTTGAAACCATATCCAATCAGACACTGCATGTAGCTCAAATGAACATTTGTTGATCAGATAAGCTTTACATTTCCATAGTGTGGTGTCAGTCGTCAAAGCATTCCACTGCTGGCTGTACAGTGTATAACTGTGCATGTGACAAATAAGCCTTTTGATTTGAAGTTAATTTCTGCAAGAAATTAAGAAAAGTGAGAAAAGTGAACTTGTGGGATTTTGTGTTTGGTTCTCAGTAACATTGTCAGGTGAATAAAGACTATGAAAGAAAAAGTAGAGTGATGCAGAGTAAAGAGTGTACTGTCTCATCTTGATACATTTACTCATACTGGTGATTTTATAAAAATATGAATCTCTTCTGTGTTAAGATCATGTCATCATACACTGTAAATTAACCATTATTTAACTTAAACTTTTTTTTGCTGTGCCCGCGTGACCAACCGGTACTTTCTATGTTTTGCAACCACAGATACAAAATGGTTTTGCTATGTGCTTGGCAAAGGTGTGCTTGATTTTGTTTAAATAATTATTATCACCTAATGGCTTTTGACAGCTTCATTCACTCAAGTTTTTGATAAACACGTTAATGGAAACTAAATCTTCTGTTTCTAAAATGGAAAATTTGGAAACTCCCAATATCATTACAGTGATTTCTTTTTCTGAAGCTATGACTCATTTTATCATAAAAATGGAAATGCATCACATGTAATTGCGTGTGTGTGTATGCTTGCACAGAGCACATGAAACTCTAGTTCTTCTTTTCTTTTTCCATTGACTGTGTGTTTTTTTTTTTTTTTTTTTTAAATAATGGTAATATAAATTACAGATTTATTTGCACACTTTTGGTTCATACAATTTATTTCATTCTATCTGTACCTAGCTTACATCTTTATTAATAAAAATAAAAGATGGCAATTTGGATGCTGATGTATATAAAAACACAAATGTACTAGAACATGAACAGTGATTTGTCAGATCACTCCACAGTTTTTATTGTGTTTCCAAACTTAGTCTAAGGACACTGAGTACCAGAGATTAAACAGTTGTAAAAAGTTGTGTGGTTTCCCAAATAATTTTATTTATTTATTTTTATTTTTAAACAGCAGCAAGGACCCACAAAACTAATAAGAAATAACAAAATAAACAGAAAAAAAGACTCATATTTTTCCTATTACAGGCAGTGTTGTTAAAACTAAACTATTGCAACCACCATATTCTATCCTCAGTCCTATTTACATAGAATAATTTTTGTAAGATTCAGAAGCATGGTGATGCAGCGATATTTCTGCAGTTTAATATCATTTGCATTGTCCAAATTCGTACACTAAAACCATTTAAAACCAAACCAAAACCCCCAAAAGCCACTTAAGCACATGAACCAGTATGGAAGGTGAAATTAACCATTTTAGGTATTTGACAGTGATGAATGAAGTACTATGTATGGACAAATGAGAGACTCTGAACATGACATTTTAAAATGTGAACTTCAGCAATAGACATAGACAATAGGAGCGGCAGATAGACGCATCATATCTGTCTCTTTCAAAACAATTAATATGTTCTGAGCAAATGATGAGAGATATTTAAATGAGGAGATTTTAAAAAAGATATTTTTGTGCTGTTTAGAAGGCAGTACAAAAGGTTTAAGCTAAAAAAGGACAGGTAAAATGAGCCTAGATTAAAATGTGTTTATTTAAAAATGTGTTTTTTTAAACATTTATTCATTAATTTCTTATCTTCCACTTAATGCTCCCCTAGGGTTGTGAGGGGGGGTGGTTCCCTATGCCCATCCACTGGAGAATGTTTCGGGCACTTGGCAGATGCACCCAGGACAGGGTGCCAATTTATTGCTGGACACATTTAAGCACACAGACACACAAACACACTATGTGGCAAATTAGAGCATTCAATTTACGTTGAATCCATGTTTTTGGACCAGAGGAAACCAGAGAACCCAGGGGAAATCCACATGGACATGGGGAAAACATGGAAACATTCATCACATTTACATTACATTTAGTCATTTAGCAGATGCTTTTATCCACCCAGATTGGAATTCAAACCTGGATCCCCAGTGCTGAGAGGCGAACGTGCTAACCACTAAGCCACTGTGCTGCCCCTTTTTCCAGCATGAGTAGGCTAAATAAAATTCATACAATTACTGTTCCAAAAAAAAGTGTGTGGTCAGAATTAGAAAACTTTATTGATTGCCAGGGGGAAAGGATTCTGATTCTGACTTTATTTAGAACAGTAATTGTATAACTTTTATTTAGCCTACACATGTTGGACCAAGGTGATGTATGAATTCTACTAAACACATTTTAATCTAGGCTCAGTTTACTTTTCTGTGTAAGAGAGCAGCAAAGAGTATTTTCAAAGAATATTAAAAGCTGAATAAAATCTTTGCTGCTGTCTTACACATATACAGATGACAGAAAAAAAGTAAAAACAGTTGTTGCACAGTTTTCAACCATACAACAACTGATGAGTTACTGACTGACTGTATAAAGGACGTATTAAAATTGTCTACAAGCACACTTTATCTGATTTACTTATATATCAGCAAAACACATCTTGTGATCTCGTAGTAGATCTCAGACAGCCCGTGATGTCTGACCACGTAACTAATAAATGTTGAGAATTTGGTATGAGGTACTAATTAAATGGACAGTAAGTGTAGAAACCCGGGGGTGGTTTTAATGTTAAACCTGATTGTTGTATATTTATGGAATATTATTTACCAACATGATTTTATAATAAATGTGTATTTTTCTAATCGGGTGTATCTGCCCTACATTATGTGTACATTTGTAAAATATAGTCTCTGTATTCTTGAATATACATAGGCTAGGAGATGGTATCAGTTTGTGTAACAGTGCAGTGTTTGTTGTGCTTTTTTTAGCCACAGTGACTGTTTACAGTGTTCTTTTATGGCTTAAATCGACTTTGTATCACTGACCCGGTGTCATTTTTTTAAGAGGATTAAATGATAGATATATTTGGTACGAATTCATGTAGATTTTAGGAACTTTATTTTCTGTTGTTTATTAGCGTACACCATAATAGTATCTTTATATAATGCATCATGGAAACAAAAACAATAACTCATTTTGGTGGGATGCTTGGTTGTATCTTGGGTCTATCCTAGTTCACCAGCATTCTGCAGGTCAATCCATGTTAATTCACATTTGACATTTAGTGAGTTGATATTTCAATTTTTGGAATAATGAATTGTTTTGTAGTTAATCCTAGGTTACTGAAGTTCTAGTGGTGTTAAAAGTTCAGATAACAAAAGTTACCTTAAATATCTAAATACTTAATTTTTAAATAACATGTATATGGGGCACTGTATAAGCCATGTTTGGCAATTCTTCATATGATTCTGCTTAAGTAAAATTACATAGGAATTATACCTTGTAATAACAACTTCAGAATCTTTTTAACAACAAAGTGAGTTGTAATAGGGATAATGGTGCCATTGTCATTAACACTATATTTTTGGAATGTCTATAATGTCACTTTGGTCAAGCTAGCCATGATCTCATGTGAAAAGTGCAAAACCACCGGTCAACTGCACTGTAATTGGATTGTTGTTAGATTGGTGTTTTACTTGTTAAGGTCCACTGTGGGTTACAACGAACAGGTAACAAAACTACAGATAGATTAAGAGTTCAATGTTAGTCCATGTACTGGATTAAAGGAAGAAGTGGATTGTTAGTTTTCTTTTACGGTTAATTTTGTCATTTGTTTGCCAGGATGTAGAATGTCCTGAAGGCTTGTCCTCTTGTATTTTGATTGGTGGGTTTAGTCAAAATGCCAGAAGTGTGTGCATGAATCTTTTAAACGCTTTGCTATTCATGTGTACCAGTTCTAGGTTCAGCTAATATTAGAAAACTTATTTTATATATTATGTTTGGTATAAGGGCGGCATGGTGGCTTAGTGGTTAGCACGTTTGCCTCTCAACGCTAGGGATTCTCGGTCCGAGTCCCCATCTGGGTGGAGTTCCCATGTTCTCCCCGTGTCCGCGTGGGTTTCCTCCGGGTTCTCCGGTTTCCTCCCACAGCCCAAAAACATAGATCAAGTCAATTGAGTTCTCCGAATTCCCCCATGTAGAGTGTGTATATGCGCATGTCTGTGTGAGTGAGCGTGTGCCCAGCGATAGATTGGCACCCTGTCCTGGGTGAATCTGCCCAGTGCCCAAAACGTTCTCCCCTGGATGGGCATGGGGAACCCCACCGTGACCCTAATATAGGATAAAGCGGAAGATAATGGATGGATGGAAGTTTGGTATAAGAACTTGCACTGTGAAAAATATTAATGTGTTTTTTTTTTTTACACCTGTAAATAATTTATCTTCAATTTTATACTTGTTTGTGCCTTTTTGTCTAAAATATCAACCTATTATTCTATGTTGTTTTAATTAACTGTAAAAAAAAAAATGATAAAAAAGAAATAAAAAAGGAACAATGAAAAAGACAATGAAAAAATAAAACTGACCAGCTCATCAATGAAACCAAGAAGGTTTTATGTAGTGCCAGCAGGTAAGATGGAGCTGGTATAGGTTTCAGGTTTTTGTGTAATTAAAAATATCAGCATTTTTAAGCTCATGAAAAGTCTGGCAAGACTTCAGATCACTGATAAAAAGAACAGGTTATTTGCCACAGAATGAACTCTTCACATGGTTGTGTTGTCCTGGTTAGTTCGGCGTTCGAGATATGTGACAGACATGCTGGCCCTGTCTGCACTAATTACAGATCAACAGTCAGTTCCTCCCACATAGTGACATAGCTGTAGCCCCAAGAGAGAGGACCCAGCTAGCTGATTAAACATAACTGTGTTCTGGAAAGTTCGAGATGTGGTAACACAGCATAAGCCATTAGTAATTTGAAGTGGAAGATTATTTATAAGTTATTTTCCTAGTAAGTGAAAGGGGGGTGGAATTAAATGCAATTATACTGTTCCTGCTAAAGAAAAAAATATATATCAAAATCTAATAAATATTTAATCTATTTACAATTTGTATTATTCCTGAGTACACCTATAACTATTTGTAAAATAAACTATTATCCTTACATTTGTCTGTGCAAATATATTAAACCTAGAGTAGATGGAATTTCTTTGTTAAAGGCTAAATCTAAAAGACTTTAATCAGGATATAATTTTAAGATACCTCACTTGAATATGCTCACAACTAATGTAAGTTGTTCCACTAAATCACGGAGTGGACAAATTCCAGTTCAAATGGGAGTTACATGTTGTGAAACATTGTATACTATATTATAACCAGGTTTTGTGGTGTTTTCTACAGAAAAATCTGGCCCAAAAGTTACATTTATTATTCCTTTGTGTATAGTTTGTGGTTATATTTAGTTGCTTAAAACTTCATTATTCACTGAAGAAGTGGTTCAGCTGTACACATTTTCATACCTTCATATATTACCACACAAAGCTAAATCGTGTTAAATTATATTAAAATTACTTACTTACTAATTGCTAATTGCAAACTACCCACTTTGAATGTCCTGTTAATATTCATAATTAGTTTTTTTTTTTTTGCAAATGTTAATGTGATTGACAGGAACTAATAAAAATATTGTTATATTTTTTGCATAAAATTATAGAGCTATGGGACATTTGGGATGAGATCAATACAAACATTGTTTTTGTGCTATTTAAATTAGTTTTTTGTTTCTAAAATGTGTGCTTCAACATGAAGTCACCATCTAAATCAAAATCAGATCAATTTGATCACATAGCCAATTGCAATAAGCTTATAAAGAATATTAATGGTTTCCACTCATTTCTGTGTAACTAGCGGCTTTGTTGTGGTGGTTGGTAGAATATTTTTTTGACAACTTTGGTGGTAAAATGACAATAACTACAGAATCAAATTAACTAATAAGGCAAACACTTGATTTGTTAGTAATGCATTAATCAATATAATTTGTTTGTTACATTTTGACTAAGCAACACCCTCATTCTGAACATTGTGGCTTTAACTCACACACAGGCATGAAATTAATAAGAAAAAGGATATTTTTATAGAATCATTACAGAAGTACCTAAATGCTGTTGTGCATGCCATTTAAATTTCAATGTATTGGTAGCATGCAATTTTTTTTATTGTGTAATAGTAAAACATTTCAAGCATATACATGAGCGTAACTGTGTGCTGGGTAATTGAAATAAATTGAGGACTGCTTACATAAAATAATATTTATTTCTAGTTAATCAGCTTGTAAAAACTACACAGCCAGATTGCATTGCACTTTTATTGTTTTCATGTGGTGTTTGTCTCATTTGACTTATTTATTCAGTCCTCCAGTTATTCCTCTGTGTTATAAATAATGTATGAAAGAATGTGACATTTTTGTGTCTCAAATGATATCTGCTTTATGGTCACCAGGGGAAGGAGAGTAGATTAAAGAAATATTTGGGTTCTTAGTCCTAGTTGTCTTTTAATTGTTTTTGTATTTTAAATTTGTTCACATTGATTTATTCATTAATCATCACAAATGTAAATATGAAATAAGTTTCACTGAAGCCTACTTCAATGTCTTCCCTGCAGTTGCAATTGTCAGCGTATATGCAGTGGAATGTGAAATCTAAGAGTAGTAACAGCTCAGCTGTGGTAGACAATTACAGCTCCCAGACTAAGACATCTCTCCTTCAATAGAATACTTGCCACCTGGGTTTCAACCTGCATGGTCCTGGCTTGGATTGCATTCCATAACTTCACTGGACACTGGAGCTCTAAAGAACAGATATGCAGTTACATTATTAACTAAGGAGAAGAGGCCAGTTTGAATCTAAGCATGACTAGAAAAGATAGAGAATGCTTAAGATAATATTTATATCAAACAGCACCATATCTCATTTTAATTTATTATTCAAATAATATGAAGTTTGGTTATAGGCTATGTGAAAGTTCAGATGCTTTTACTTTACACAGAGCAGTATTTGCTTAAAAATGCCTTTATTTCATCGTGCTATCCATGTTACAGTCTCTGGTATCAAATATAAAACATTGTTTGTTTTATAATCTAAACCTTATTTTCCCTAATTATTAACTGCCCGGCGGCACGGTGGTTTAGTGGTTAGCACCCGAACCATTCTCCCCTGGATGGGCATAGGGAACCCCCCCCCGCGATGGATATTAACTACCCCTCTTACTTTCACTCTATCTTTTCAAAATTCACTCCAGCTCGTTCACTTTGCTCTAGTGATGATTGTCGCCTGATGATTCCACCTCACCGAGGAGCTAATACTCATTCCATGGCGTTCACCACTGCAAAATGTTGGAACGATCTTCCCAACTCTGTCCTTAAGGCAGGGTCACTGGGCATTTTTAAGAAACTACTAAAGATTAATCTTTTTAACAAACACCTGTTGTAGAGAAATAAATAAAAAATTTAAAAAAGAAGGGGGGGGGGGGTGCAGGATCAGATAACGATCAGGTTGGATAATTCTACAGTGTAGCTGGTTTTCTTCATAACTACTGATTGTGGTGTTCTCATTTCTAAGTCGCTTTGGATAAAAGCGTCTGCTAAATGACTAAATGTAATGTAAATGTAATTTAAAAAATCTACAAATAATTTGTTTTGCTTGGCTGGAGTGGCTGATGTTATAAGCCAGTACAGACCGCCAGTTTCCAACAGCAGGAGTATAATGATGTGCATTTGTTGTAGATTTTGAAACGTACACTTATGGTGTGTTTCATGTAAATCACACAATTTTGTTTTTTAAATTAATTTTTATATCAATACAGAGTTTTAGGACTTTTTTGGTTCTTTAGTTGCACTAACATATCATATTTTCCCTAAATTTTGTCTTGCCATTTTTTAACTTACATGATCAAACTGATATGCTTTAGTCAAAATTATGCCTATAAGACAATCATTTAAATTATTTTGTATATATCTCATACCCATTCGAAAAACACTTGTTTTTAAATGGTAAATAATTTTGCAAAACCCGTGGCTGAGGGCTTATTGTAATTCTTCTCCAACAACTTTTTCAGGCCCCAATTAAGCATTCTGACACTTGTTCACCTCATAGTATTTTTATACACTTAGAAATCTACCCTTTACTTATCTACTTTAGTAAGGAATAGATTGATCCTGATCAATATGAAATTACAACTTAGAAGAGAGTTTGATTTTGTTGTCATTAAGATTTTGTTTAAAGGTACTGCAAATGAGTGGTAAATTTTTTTGACAATGGACTGCCTGTCATACAAGCCTTTCAGACCTCTATAAAGCACAAAATGAAGCGTGGTTTAACATTTTCATTATTAGCAAGCTCCTTGAATGCAAGGCATTTGCGAAGCTAAACCTGCAAATGATGTATTTATTGATTTTAATCTTGAAATTTTGTAAAATAAAAGGAATGTTGGAATTTTACTAATTTGCTGACTAAGGCATGAATAAAAAAAATGCTGAATAAAAATAAAATCTATCTAAAAGTGATTATTTTAAATATCATTGATGTAGCATTTGTGTAGGGTTGAAAATGAGAAACTGGTAAAAGAAAACAAAAAAAATTGTTAGACACTAATTAAACAGCAGACAAAACTTGTCTCGTGCATCACGAGACTCCAAAACTGAATAGAGCAGAATAATGACTATAGAATAAACACTGTAGAGTACCCATTAAAGAGAGCTATTTGGACTGTATTTTAGCCCCACACTCTCCTAATTGTAAGTTGGGTGAAAAGACTGACTATTCCAAATCACCAACTCCACAACCTGAGCTTTACATTATTATCTATAAGATACATTTATGCTTGAAGTTAAGGGCCATCTTCTTTTTAGAGAATTGTTTTTTTTCTTTTAAACCTAATGGCGAACCACATAAAAAGGAAAAGTTATGTAAATGTTACAAATTATATGGATTATATAAAATTGTAGATAAAATATACATTACAAACATAAATGGCAACTGCCACAGAATGATACTTGTTCCAACAAAGATAAAGCAATTTAATGTTCAGTGTCTAATTAATGGACTGTTATACTGTTCAGTTTGCACTCACTTTAGATCACAGTTCATGATTTTGCCTTTTGCTAGTTTATACATTATTTAGCTTTTTCATTCCACCCACACATCTATTCCAGCACTCATATTTCGAGGCTCTTTTCTATGTTGTATCCAATTTGCCTCCAGAATGAGGTTGAGTTGTTTGTACCCTTTTAACAGTAGTACACATATTTTTCATGATGTTTCAAGCATTATACTTTTAATAGTTTCTGGAGCGCTGTTGCTTGTAAGCTAAGTTTGTGTTTAAACTGATTGAACACATTTATTAGTCTGAATTTATATTCAGCAGGTTTGTTTTTTTCATGTCCCTGTAGTAACATTTACAAGGAAGCCACTGAAAATGTGAAAATCTCTTGCAGTAGTTTTTAGTTAAATATTGAGATGTTTATACTTTTTTTCTGTTTTTTGTTACAATGATTTTCTTTTTATTTATACATGCAAGTTGGGTAAATATGGGTTGTGGAGATAAAATTTTTTTAATTAATTCACTGTTTTTCATGAAGGACTGGTTTTGTTTGTTTCATTTATTTCCTGTTTCATAAATTGCATTTGTTGGCACATTACATATGTTTATTATTTTGTATTACTCGTTTTCCTTTACTAAGGATCAGTGAATTATACCAGGAAGAAATGTTCATGCAACAAAAAAACAAAACAAAAAGTAAACAGCAAAACAATAAAGCAAGTATGTAAAGACACCCATGTTTTAAATAGTTTAAATAGAGTTTTTTTCTTTTTGCATGAGGACTGTATGTGAAGAGATTGAAAGTGTATGTTGTATGTCTCTCTCCACAGACATCTCCCAAAGTTGTTTTTCCAAAATTACAGATCCCTGTAAACATGCACTGTCAATATGAGGAAATGGACCGTCTGCGTTGTATTTACTTATGTCCACTAAGTTCTTTTTTGAGACTTTTTATGTGTATGTCTAGCTGCTCACTGTCCAGAAATCCTTCCCCACAGCAGACTAGTGTGAAATGTACACATCTGTTTGCAAATTTGTGGACTTCAGTGCCCCTTTAGTGTGGGTAACTTGTAAATAAAAATATTTTTAAATAATTCCATACCAACCAAGATTTTGCATTTTAGGTTTTAGTATTCCCCTAAGATAAATAATGATCAATTGTTGATAAAAAATATATCAATACTGGAAAAAACTAATATGTTAAATGTGATTCTGTAGAAACTTATATAGCATTTTCTGTAATAGGACATGGCAGAAACATCTGTGCCAAGTGGTCAGTGGTCAAGATTTCGTTGACATAAGTGTCCTAAATTTTGGGAAACTGTAGTTATATGACTGAGAAAAATGTACATTTAAATTACTTTGTAGACCAGTAATTAACCCAGGCATTATTCTAGTATGTACTGTAGTTCAACATCTTAAATATACCTGTTTCACAGGTTAACATTTGTTTCATTGTAGTTGAAGACTTGTTTAAAGTAAGCCCATGTTCTTCTTCATCATAAACCTGTAAACACATTCTCTTAACTTGTTTGAATTTTACCTTAAAATAAAATTTGTGGCCAGCGATAGATTGGCGCCCTGTCCTGGGTGTATCTGCCCAGCGCCCGAGACGTTCTCCCCTGGATGGGCATGGGGAACCCCTCCGCGACCCTAGAGGATAAAGCGGAAAATAATGGATGGATGAATAAAATTTGTAATTTATTTGTTATGCAGAATAACTGTAGAGCCTCTTGCATTAGTTTGTAAACCTTTTACGAGTTTTAATATTTTTTGCAGGAAAATATTTTTGAAGGTTTTTTTTTTATTGCACATGCACTCCCTACAAAATCACAGTCATTTTAAAATTATATTTTGCCTTCAAATAGACATATTAAAGTAATGAAATAAATTAGGATTCTTGTGTTTGTTTTATATAGCATTAAAGGAAATGTTAAACTTTTTTTCTACCACAGACACACAGCTTTTATTTTAGATGTAAGCTTGCTTCTGTGTGATGGCATTTTAGTATAGAAAATTATGCAACACAACAAATTTCAATGCGTTTATTTTGGAATGCTTCTTTAAATTATTTTAAATAGACAAATATATTATAGACCAGTTGTGAGTAGATATATCTGAATATATTACTAATATAATAAATCATCTCAAAGTTTTTTTTAATGTTCGCTGGGTTTGGACAGTGCCTCTTGAACAAATTGAGCTAAATATATTGAAGCCTATTTATTATTCATTTTCTTTTTGATGGAAGATAATTTTTATGTTGCTATTTTTTTCCTTCTCCACAGGTGGTTTTGCTGAGTGGCCATCTGGACAGTTGGGATGTAGGACAGGGGGCGATGGATGATGGGGGTGGAGTGACCATTTCCTGGGAAGCTTTATCCCTAATAAAAGATTTGGGTAAGATTTATAATCCCTGTAATGCTAATTTACTCAAAATATTATAAAGTTGTATTTAAAATCATCATTTTCAGTCATTTCTCCTGTCATTTAATTAAGCGTCTTAGCTGTCAACTTGAAAATATATCATCATTTGTCCACATGCCTGTGTGAACTTATAATGATTTCGCTGATACTGCTGCCCATATAAATACCCCATCTAGAGTAATGCAGACCTTTTAGAGCCAAATATATTAAGCTGCTATAGAACAATTTATTTTTACTGTATTTATTTTCCTGTTTTCTTTTCAAAACCAGCATTTTTTTCTTTGCAGTGAATTTTGATCCTGACCTTGACCAGAACTCTTTTAAAGTTTGGTTATGCAAGTTGAGTGAAAGAGTCTGTGGTTTCCTCACACTGTCTAATTCTGGGTCCCTAGGGTTGCGTCCAAAGAGGACACTAAGGGCTGTTCTGTGGTCTGCTGAGGAGGCCGGGGGAGTGGGAGCTATGCAATATTACCAACAACACAAAGTATGTATATCTTATTTATTTTTAAAGTTGTGTGCTTCAGCATATGTATAATATGTTAAGCAAGAGGCAATCTTTACTTACGTCAGCTCCACAGAAGTTTGCTTCTGTGTAAATAAATAAAAGAGGTCAAACAATTATGGAAATGTTTCTTTGTTAGTAATTTGTGCAGTACTGTAGCTGAAATATGCACAGCTACATATTACAGACTGTAGTACATCTAATATAATAAACACAAAAATATCAAAAAGGTGTATCTTTTAATGTATTGTAAATTGTAAATGTGTATTTTTGTTAAAGTTTAAACGTGGTAAACATTTGTAATATTTATCATATATGAGGGGCAAGAATGCTAGTAATTCAAAGTATAAGGAAATCCATGATACAGCACCTCTGTAGCAATGAATGTTAAGGGTCTTGCTCAAGGGTCTACATTGGTAATTTGGTGGACTAAGACAAGATTGGGTGGATTAGAGCTTAACCCTAGAACCCTCAAACCTAAAATTGATAGTCCAAGATCTTAACCATCCAGCTTCCACATCTGTAGCTTCATAGTCGGGTGAGATTGTTGCGTAACAATTCACAGGAATGAATTAACTAGAATGGCAATTGCACGTCAGGTCCAACGTCAGTGTCTGACCTCTGATTCATCTAAATGATAAGACTAATTCCCAAAAATCATCTTGTAAAATGCCTTTCCATAAGAGTGAAGCTGTGGAAGACTGAGTTATAATAAAACTCATTAGTGTTCAGAAACTTCCATATACAGTCCCTTATAAAAGTTTTTATACCCCTTTAATGTTAAACCTATGTACATGTATAGTATGTGATATATTATGTGACCAATACAAAGAAGCAATGAATTGTGATGTAAAAAGAAGTGATGTATGTATCATGTGCTTGCTACTTCAGTTACTTGGTAATAATACTTTAAATTATATTGCATTTTTACTCTTGAAACATTATTATTATTGTAAGTACTTTTTTTCCAGTAAGTTTCTAGCAACATACAGTACATTTTATCAGCCATGAAAAAAGAAATTAGACATATTTAATAGAGAATGATCAATATACTATTCTTTTTTATTCGACTGCAGGTAAATATTTCCAACTTTGACCTGGTAATGGAGTCAGATCTGGGTACATTTGCTCCTGTTGGATTGCAGTTTACTGGCAGTGACAGAGCTAGAGTCATCATGAAAGAGGTAATGAAACTGCTAAAGCCCATTAATGTAACGTCATTGGAACAACATGGAGAAGGAACAGACATTAATATGTGGATGGAGGATGGAGTACCAGGTCAGTGCTTCTTTTAGAATCAAGAATATTTGCTACATGTACATGTATATTTTGAACTGTGATTAGTTTTTTTAATCATATGGCATAAAAACTTCAGCCTTGTAACTGAGGCTTTCAAACTTCTGTTTATTTCAAATATATTTTCAAATATATTATGAATATTTTCATATATGAATATATAAGGTGTCCTTAGTAATAAAATGTTTTCATATTTGGTGATTGCAACCCATACGCAGCATTGTTTGTCTCTGTAGGTGTACCTGAGCTAAAAGACATTTAATTATGTCAATTATTTTGCTAGCTGTTTTGCTTCACTATACTATAGCGGTTCATAACCTTGGTTTTACAATTGACTCTCACCTTAAATTCTTTGATCATGTTACCAAAACTGCCCATTCCTGCAGATTCCTTCTTTACAACATGAGGAACCTGCTCAAATTCAGTACAAGTACAGTATTTCTGGATCTCCCCCCTTACCTTCACTCTATCTTTTTAAAATACGCTCCGGCTCGTTCACTTTGCTCTAGTGATAATTGTCGCCTGGTGAGGAGCGGAGCTCACCAAGGAGCTAATTCTCACTCCGTGGCGTTCAACAATGCAAAATAGTGGAACGATCTTCCCAACTCTGTCTGTAAGGCAGAGTCACAACATTTTTAAGAAACTACTGAATAGGCATCTTTTTAACAGACACCTTTTGTAAAAATAAATAATTAAATAAACAAAAAGAGGAGGAGGGGGTGCAGGATCAGATAATGATCAGGTTTGATAATTCTAAAGTGTAACTACTGACTTCTGTTGTTCTCATTTGTAAGTTGCTTTGGATCAAAGCTTCTGACTAAATATAAATGTATAGCAAAGTCATGTATCTGAATTACTTTGATACAACTAGGATAGATAGTCATAAAAAAAACAAATTCACAGGAGATTTAAAGCTTCTTTAATACTTTTACACTGTTATCAGATTAACTCTAACCGTACTAGATGATTTTGGAACGTATGAGATAAACAGTATGGCATTGGAAACAAAATGTGTACCATTTACTATGTGGTGGTTTGAAAGCAAAATGTTAACCACAGTCATATAAACATACAGCATTCCGATCTTCCAGTTACAACAGCATTCAGATGTGTTTCCCAAAAATTTTTGCATGTGATGTAGTTTCTCTCCAATTATTCTATTTATTGAAAATCAGCATCTCATACATACTTTATTTTTGCTAATTGTTTATGGATTGTTAAACTATGTTGGCTAAATGTAAGCAAACACAATATTTCATACAATGAATGATAAAATTAAGACAGCAGCTACATTGTCTTTCTTCACACCACAAAATGAATCTTGGAGGTCCAGCAATAATGTGTCTTATTGCAAGATCTATTTTAAGGCCTTTAGCATTTTCACTGGAATATCGGAGGGTTTTGGATGGAGAATATCCCATCTGGAAGCAGTATGGAAATTGGAGATCTCTTTAACTACAAACATATGTGCATTTGACTTCTGAGCTTCCACTTCCCATCCATTCATGAGATGGAAACAATCTGCTTTAATTGTAGAATGGAAAATGTTTTTCAGCATTTCTATATTGTGAAATGTGTCAGAATAATTCTAGTGACATAACTTATGAATGTCTTCAAAATCTGGTTCCAAATATACCAAAAGTAACAACGAATAAACAATTAAATATAAGGTAAATATATTTTTAAGATAATTACAGACATTCAAAAGAGCTTTAAATTAAATTAAATAAAATTTCATGTTATATGTAATATTTTTGGAGTTACTAAACATTTGTCAATACAATTAGTCTGATCTTAAGTTTGATTTATTTGATATATATTTAACAAGGTCTCCTTTGCTAGGTGCAAGTCTCCATACTGCAGACAGCAGGTACTTCTGGTTTCATCACACGCAGGGAGACATGATGACTATGCAGAACCCAGCTGAGATGAACCTTTGTTCAGCAGTGTGGGCCGTGGTGTCTTATGTTGTGGCAGACCTTGATGAGATGCTCCCCAGATAAATGGATTAACATTGAAACACTGGCCTGTCCATATTAACTTCTTATCTTTCTAATCTCAAAATTTAGATTTTTTTTTAGATTTTATTCATACTTTTGTCAACTGACAATTTTGCAACTTTTAATCTTTATTATGTCAAAAAGATATTCTAGAATGTACTGTTTATTTAATATGTACAAACAATCATAAACCTATGTCAATGCCATAAATTAATAATTTAAAGGAGCAATAAACATATACTGGCCACTTTATCAGAAACACTCCCTTGTTCCTACAGTCATTGTCTATTTTATAAGTTCTAATTGCCATATGGATGCACTTTGTGGTTTCACAAATACAGATACAAATGGCCTGGACCCCCAAAGATTTTGTATTATTTGGAAGGGGAATAATTTTTCTTATTATTATAGTAGGATTTATTCTTTGTAGCTTCATTAATAGCACAGGTACCTTTCTTCACTTCTAAGGCTATGACAAACTAAGGAGAACAATTAGTGCTTGTGACTGAATCTCACATTGCCTCTGTTGGGGTGAAATGTTATACCATAAATACTGCCAACTAGCCCATACTTTCTGCACCAACTTATAGAACTGACTCACAGTCAACAAGTCACGAGTCCGTTGTCACAATATATGACTATTGGATAAACATGTCTGTTAAATGAATAAATATAATGTAAATATAGTTTCTTCTATTCAAAAATCAATACATTAGAATAGTATTTTTTTCCCAATGTTATGCTCGGCCAGCCTAATGCCTGCAGTATGAAAATCCTCAAATCAAAAGAAGCCACATACTCCTGGATGGCCAATAGGAATGTTTTAAACCTTTAAATAAATTGCACAGTTGTTGGGTGCTTTACTATAGCAATAAGAAATATGAAATTACTGACTCTTATTCTCAGTCAAAAGCATCTAAAAAAAATGACTGGGTTGTCTGACTTCCAGATATCCTACTGTCTTTAATGCCCTTAGTTCACTCCAGCCACATAGGTGAATGTTAATGGAAAACATTTTTACACATTTAATTCATTTCTAAAGTTAAAAAGTGTGACAGATTTCTGTAAGAATAACAGGTTTCTATGGAAACAACCTGATGATTTTTTTTAGATAGTTGTAATAGGTGTAAAGGAACTTCATCTTTTGTCAGCCTTCAGTAAGAGATGCATACAAAGTGCTAATTAAAATCCCCCCTAATCGTATATAGAATAAGATATAGTTCTTATAATCTTAGCAGAATATTTGGTCTTTGCATGTCATGTTAAAGCAATTGTACATTTAGTAGAGTTAGTTAAGGTTTTTTTTCCTGCAAATGTATCGTATGAAGGGTTTAATAGGTTCAATGTGTTAACCATGATCTATTACATACATTCTTTAATTGAGTATTAATCATACACATCTAAATTATGGATTTACATTTAAAAATTCTAATAATGCCAATAAAACATACCAGAAGTTAAAGTTATATTTAAACAAAAAAGACCCATGTACAGTACCAGTCAAAAGTTCTAACATACCTTATTTTTTTGCTAAACTTGTTGTTCATGTTATCAGTTCCACTTACTGTAAAGATGGACTTTGTAGTTCTACAATTACAGACTGTAGTACATCTGCTTGTGGACTACAGTACATAGACCTGTGTCTCCTTTAATCTGTTCTATAATGGTCAGGGCCTCTGTAGTACCACCACAGAGCAGGTATTATTTGGTTGATACATTATTCCTATCCCAGCAGTGTCACTGAGGTTTTTAAATGAATTTACAGAAGTACTGCTGCAGTAAAACCCCCTCACTGCATCAGTGTCACTGCAGAACTGACAATAAACAATCAACCACCCAAATTATACCTGTTCTGTGATAGAGAAAAGAGAATCAACAGACTAACAAAAAAGCAGATGTACTACAGTCTGTAATTTTAAAACTACTACTACAAGAAAATAGACAATAAAGCAAGAAGGTGGTGGGTCCAAATTTTTGACTGGTACTGTATAAATGCCTTTTTGGAATATTCCCCATCTACTATCCACTGTATAAGAGTGCTTAAAATTAAGGAATGTAAAATGGTAAAAGATATTAAAGGTTCATTTGGGTCTTGAAAGTGGAAACAATAAAACTTAAACACAAATTGCCCTTTATATTTATTGAGGGGGAAATTATTTAGTAGCTGTTAGGGTTAACAGCAATGGATGTGAACCCCTAGGAGGTTAATGTGAAGTTAATGTGTTAATATGAAGTAGTGCTACAGTCAAATCAAACTTTTGTTAGTTGTGTTGGATTTTACTGTTCAGTATGAATATTGTACCATTCACTTCAATTTGTAATCTTGGTGCAGGGAAAGCAACAGCAGATCCACCTTACATGAGGCAACAAGTATATTCCATCTTGCATGACTGAACATGAGTTGATCTTCTAAGCTGCTGGATGCCAACCATTATGCCATTATTTGTGGCTTAGATTTACAGATGTACATGTGTGCAGAAAAAGTATGAGTGTTGTACTCCCATATTTTCTACAAAAACACATCTATACATTCAGGATACATCAATGTCCATGTTTACATCAGTAGTTTTGAAGCAGAGAAAATACTATCTGAAAAAAAGCAGGCAAAATATGAGGAAACATGCATGGGCATTTGACACTAGTTAGAAACATTCAAAGATTTGATGAATTTCTGAGGAACCTTGAAATAATTATTAATACTAGTCAGGGTAGGAAATGTTATAAAGCTTTATGTTTAAATGTGGATCAGTGTGTTGTAATGTTTTTCAAGAATTTCAATCAGTGGTTTCTAACTAGAGGTTTCTTTTCTGACACCCTGCTATATAGACCAGCATGGTGAAAAATAATTGGCACTCGTTAAAGATTTAGCTTCTCAGACTGAAAGAATAAAAAATATATATAATTAAATCAAACCCACTTCTTGAGGCACTTGAGTTTTTAACTTAATCTGTAATCTTAATATAAATATGA
The DNA here is from genome assembly GCA_019802505.1 of Corydoras sp. C115. Taxonomy (NCBI): domain Eukaryota; kingdom Metazoa; phylum Chordata; class Actinopteri; order Siluriformes; family Callichthyidae; genus Corydoras; species Corydoras sp. C115. Next base: position 9,588,333 of record JAFMOC010000002.1, read on the forward strand.
ACACCAATGCATTTAATACATATAATGCCTTGTAAAAGTGATCAATAGAAAAGTGCTTAATTGTCTTATATATCTTATAAACTTAGAGAATACAGAGAACTTTAGAGAATTTTTTTCTATTACAGAATCTGTAGCTTGTCCAGGGTCATATTTCGTCTACTAAGACTATAGCTCACCACACAGGCTTCTTGTGGGATTTAGATCATGGTACTTAAATAGTTGTAGTAAATGTTGTTTTGAAAGCCATTTTTTGTGTTGATCTTGACATCTGATTTAGTTTCTTGGCAAAGGGAGAGAATTCATAGTTCTATCGACCTAACAAAGGTCACAGGAAATATTTTAATTAATATTAATAACTGCATTTTGACATTTTCAGTTATCTAGATCTTATTGCCATTCTATAAAAAAGGTTTTAAACACTGTATTCTGTAATTCATTATTTTGTGGTAAAGCAATCATGAATGAAACGTTTCTAGGCAACCTGGCAACGTTTAAAGTAAAAAAAATGGAGGAAAAATAAATTAATTTAATATTGTTTTAAAGATTGTTTTCATACTCACTTTTTCAGTTTAAAAGGACAGTTTGATCCAGACAAAGGTGTGGGTGGTGTAAACTTTCCACTGTCTAAAATGCACTGAACTGTCCTCAGAGGGATATTTTTAAAGCCTTTGAAACCTGTTTGCTTTATTGTGGTGCTCTTTTGAAACCACCATGATAGTAAATGTATTGTTTGTTTAATCATTCACGACTAGTGGTGGAATCATTTTACATACACTTTTTATTCTGCAGTAACAAAATCCACTACTTTTGATGTCAGTGAAGGGAACCTTGCTTGTTATTTAAAGACATGTATGCAAAATAATTAGTTTTAATCTGATTTTGAGGATCATAGTTTTTTAAATATTAAATTAATAATAAATTACGTGTGTAATGTGACAATAATAGAAATGTATATAGTGCTTTGTACTATATATGCTAATTTGTGCAATAGTTGCTAAACCAAACTGACAGGAGACAGCAGTTATGCTTGGCTTCTGAAAGTAAGAAAAGTTGAAAGAGTGTGCTCTTGAAGTTACTTATTTGCTTTGACACCTCCCCAGTGTCAACATCTACATTTTCAAGCAGTGCTCTGTAAATCTTGCACCCAAGAGAATTACACATTGAAGTAAAACAGGATTTTACATAGCTTCATAATTTGATTTGTACACAGTGAAATGCATGTTTATTTTTTCCAAACAATGCTTTTAAATATGTCTTTCTCCTGAACTCTTTCTGACTTTTTGAAAGAGACAAGCCACATTCAGTACTATTATTATATATATATATATATATATATATATATATATATATATATATATATATATATATATATATATTCTCTGGTTTCCTCCTGCAGTCCAAAAACATGGATCAAGGTCAATTGAATTCTCCAAATTACCCCATATACAGTGAGTGAGTATGTGCCAAGTGATAGGTTGGCGTCCTGCCCTTGGTGTATATGCCCAGTTCCCGAAACTTTCTCCCCTGGATGGGCATGGGGAACCCCCCCGTGACCCCTATACATACACCCTATATTGCCAAAAGTATTCGCTCACTTGCCTTGACTCACATATGAGCTTAAGTGATATGCCATTCCTAATCCATAGGGTTCAATACGACATCAGCCACCCTTTGCAGTCAACTTCAACAGCTTCAAGGATGTCCACAAGGTTTAGGAGTGTGTTTATGGGAATTTTTGACCATCCTTCCAGAAGTGCATTTGTGCGTTTACACACTGATGTTGGAAGAGAAGGCCTGGCTCATGGTTTCCGCTCTAATTCATCCCAAAGATGTTCTCTCTGGTTAAGGTCAGGACTCTGTGCAGGCCAGTCAAGTTCATCCACACCAGACTCCGTGATCCATGTCTTTATAGACCTTGCTTTGTGCACTGCTGCACAGTCATGTTGGAAGTTGAAGGGGCCAGCTCAAAACTGTTCTCACAATGTTGGGAGCATTAAATTGTCCAAAATGTCTTGGTATGCTGATGCATTCAGTGTTCCTGAGCCCAGCTCCTGAAAGCACAGCTCCTGGAAAAAAACTCCACACCATAATCCCCCCTCCACCAAACTTTACACTTGGCACAATGCAGTCAAACAAGTACTGTTCTTCGGGCCACTGCCAAACCCAGACTCGTCTATCAAATTTATAGATGGAGAAGCACGAGTGTCTAGTGACGGCATGCTTTACACCACTGCATCCGATGCTTTGCATTGCACATGGTGATGTATGGCTTAGATGTAGCTGCTCCACCATGGAAACCCATTCTATGAAGCTCTCTGTGCAGTGTTCTTGTTCTTGAGCTAATCTGAAGGCCCCATGAGTTCTGTAGAGATTAACTTTGCAGAAAGTTGGCAACCTCTTTGCACTATGTGTGTCAGCATCCGTCAGTTTTCGTGGCCTACCACTTTGTGGCTGAGTTGCTGTCATTCCCAAATAATTCCATTTCTTCTAATACAGCTGACAGTGGAATATTTAGAAGTGAGGAAATTTCCTGACTGGATTTGTTGCACAGGTGGCGTCCTATTACAGTTCCACGCTGGAATTCACTGAGCTCCTGAGAGCGACCCATTCTTTCACAAATGTTTGTAAAAACAGTCTGCATGCCTATGTGCTTGATTTTATACACGGCCATGTGGTCTATTAACTCGTCAAGTTAATGAAGTGTGAATTATTTTGTTCTGTAGGTGTTTCATGAAGGTAGTTGATTGTAGGACATGACTAGGAATGATTTGAGAATGTATTTGTACATTTATTTATTTGTTTATAGTGTTATTTATCTGGGACAGGATGTCAGCACTTAGACATCAAGTAGTTCAGCAGCCCTCACCGCAATGGAGAATGCATATGTAAAACCTTATTACTGAAGCCTTAAAACAGTTGGTGCTAAAAAAAGAATCAAAGATAATTTAAACTTTCAGCTAGCTTAGGCTTAGCTTTGTTTAAACCATGACAGCCTGGTAAAATCATCAGGGAACTAAAGAATGTTTTGTCTTGTGATCTTGAACACAATGTGTAAACAATGTGTACCAGAACCTACAAATTTACCCTACCTTGTAGAAATCAAATTAATATAAAAAGACAGGAAAAAAACTATATGTACAGTAGAGGAGTAATGTAAACTGAAGAATAATTTTAATTCTGCAAAAACAAATCAGTGGATAGCTTATAAACCACAGAAGGTTTACTAATTACAGGAGAAAAAAATCTAATTGACAGCCAAAAAGGGCGGCACGATGGCTTAGTGGTTAGCAGGTTTGCCTCTCTGCACTAGGGATTCCCTGTTCGAATCCCAATCTGGGTGGAGTTCTCCATGTTCTCCCAATGTCCGCGTGGGTTTCCTCCGGTTTCCTCCTACAGTCCAAAAACATGGATCAAGTCAATTGAATTCTCCAAATTACCCCATATAGAGTGTGTTTGTGTGAGTGAGTAAGTGCGTGCCCAGCGATAGATTGGCGCCCTGTCCTGGGTGTATCTGCCCAGTGCCTGAAACGTTCTCCCCTGGATGGGCATGGGGAACCCCTCCGTGACCCTAATAGAGGATAAAGCGGAAGATAATGAATGGATGGACAGCCAAAAAGTGCATTTAATACAAAATCTCTGTAGACAGAAAATGTTTATTATAACTGCAATATGGCAAAAAGTTTGATCCATTAATTACTACACCTCATCTGATGGGTGTTGAATAAAATTATAGCCAGGGCTTAATATTGAAAAGGACAAATTTATAAACTAAATCTAAAACAACAATATTATTAAATTACATTTTTGCCATAAAAAGCGAGGAGTCTTTCTCAAACTGTATTTTTTAACACTAGATTTAAAAAAATGTACATTTAAGATTTTCTTGCACAGGAATTAAAAAAGTACTGTTCAAATACCAAAAATTAACATTTATGGGATGTGTTCACTTCTTGTAACTAACCCCAACCACATTTTAGTTCCTTAAATAACAAAAAGATATGTGAGTGTAAATACAGCAATGTCCATAAAATAAAAGGCCTAATAAAGTTTAAGAACAGTTACAGCATTACACCTGCTTAATGAGAGAAGGTTAAACCTGTGTGATTTAATAAAGTGACTTACTGTTAACCTCAGTAGTCCAGCTTGAGTATCTAACTATTTTCTGATCTGACTACATTCAGTGTTACCCCTCCATCAGTTTTATGCCAATACGTTTATATTCAAAAGAATCTGGATTAATTGGACATTTGTTGTTTATTTATTAGGAAGCATGATATATTTTGACATGCCATTACAGTCAGGCACAACATGTATTACATTACAGTACACTGTTTTGTACAGTACTTTTTTAAAAAAAATAGTAATTAATGCAATGTCCTGCATTAGTTTCATAAAAAGCACTAAAGCTCAAAGGGCATCATATGATAAATAATAAAACTTTTTAAAGTATCTTATTTTTGTTCCTTGTTCATTCTCGACGTTTTGACGTTTGGCCTTTGTTTGATGTATTTGCACTTTAGACAATACTGCCATCTAGTGGACTCCAAGTATCAGTCGCTATAATCTTCTCTATATGTAATTTGACTTTTTTTTTGCTGTCCTTAGTTCACATTAAATTAAAATTATGAGTACATGGAGCACGTTTGGTACTCATGATAACGGAATTATAGTAGCTGTGCAAGGAACTGTTCAGTAAAATACTCTTAATGAACAGTCTCTCACCCTAAAGGTTACAAAATCTGGAGGTGGCACTGGCAGCCATAAGTAGCAGCCACAAGTAGGTAATTATTAGAGTGAAGTTGTTAATGATGAAGCATGAGACAGCATTCCTAAACTAAGCTTTATTTACCATCATGTCTTTATGAAGAGGTCTATTTTTGGCATGATTTTAAGACACCCACATGTTTATGATTTGCACTAAGCCGCTAGTTCTTTTACATTTTATTGTTAATACTACAAAACTAATTTAAATTACTTTTGGCAAAAAGTTCTGGTTTTTTTTGGGTTTAATGATCAGTTATATTTTTGAAATTGTTTGCCCTTAGTAGCCCTGAGATCAGTCAGTGTTATCTCTTGCTAAAAAGGAGTCTGGCCTTGATAAAAAAAGCAGGGCAGCATGTATAAAGAGCATCTTGACCTCTTTGATGCTACTTATGTTGACATTCAGGTCAGTTTGCTGCATATATGAAAACATATGAAACTAATGAACAACTATATACTTTGTGACACAAACCAAAAAATCTGTTCAGTTTTTAGACATTTTCTCAGATTTTAAGCTTTGAATCTTTTGATAAAATATAATCTTATTGAGAGGAAAACCCCAAACTCTTTGTTTGTTAACGTCTTGACATGAAATAGGAACCAAACTCTTTTTTGCAAAAAATAATACAAAGCCGGAGAACAGCATAAGTACTCAAAATTGTAAAAAAAAAAAAAAAAAACTATTATTCCAAACAATTTGAATTTAATATTTGTAATGTACTGATGATCCCCAGACAAAAGATTTGAACAGACTCACTGACATGTACAAACTCACTGACAAGAACACTGAGAAAAATATTAACACGAAAAGCATTTTATCGTGAAGAGGTACATCAATTGAAGGTTAAATAAAAAAAAGACTGTATTAGTGTTAATTATATATTTTATGTAAATGTGCATGTTTTCTGTTAATTATGTAATTTAAATGAGGACTCAACATCCATCTGGCATACATTAGTAGTAGACTAGGATTGATTAAAAGGTTTAGTAAAGGTTTTTACAAGTTTATTTTAGAGCTCAATGCTTGAACTTACTTAAAATGAAGATCAACTCAGATCAACTTACTTAAAATGAAGAAATAATAAATGTGTGCTCTTTAAAACATAGGTTTTTATTCATATTTTAGCTGCATAATTTTCAGTGTACTTTTAATTGTGAAGTATTTTTTTTTGTCTTGATAAGATAAAGCATTATTTAGCTCAAAGAGGTGCAGTGCTGACTCATAGTCTCTTGCTTTTTGGCTGAACTCTCAGGGGAACCGCTGTGCAATACTGTATTTCTGTTAATATATCTAAAAAGTCAGTCTAATCTCTCTGGACAAAGTATGACATGTAAGATCCAGTGAGTATTGTGTAAGACATGACAAGTGTCCCAAAACAGTGCTTTGTCCTTTAAAGAGAATATTATTGCTTTAAACTTATCAATGAATAAGATCAACTATTGAATTCATTCTACAAATTAAGTCAATGATTAAAAATATGGCTTTAGTCTATTAAGTTTAAGTGTTTGTGGGGAACCCCACCACGACCCTAATATAGGATAAAGCGGAAGATAAGATAAGAATCCCATAGGGGTAAGAATCCCATAGGGGTTCCCCATGCCCATCCAGGGGACAACGTTTCGGGCGCTGGGCAGATACATCCAGGACAGGGCGCCAATCTATCGCTGGGCAAACAAACACACTCTACATGGGGCAATTTGGAGAATTCAATTGACTTGATCCATGTTTTTGGACTGTGGGAGGAAACCGGAGAACCCGGAAGAATCCCACGCGGACACGGGGAGAACATGGAAACTCCACCCAGATGGGGATTCGAACCGGGAATCCCTAGTGCTGAGAGGCGAACGTGCTAACCACTAAGCCACCGTGCCGCCCTTAAAACCTAAACATCTTTAACAAATAAATTATCTATTAAGCTGTTTGTGTGTTTACATATATTACATCATGTGTTTACATTGTGAAACTAAAGAAATACAAACCTAATTCCAGAAAAAAATGCAATAAATACAACTGGTATTTGTTAAACCTTTAATTAAAATTTTCTAAATATAAAAACAAAAAAAAAAATGTATGCCTCTAACACATTTTAACAAAGCTTAAGAAGAGCAAGAACTTATTCTTTGTAAGAAAAGGTGGGTCATGATGTACCACTTTGTGAGAGACTTTTCAGTTTAAAGATGTTTCCTAAAGCAGGATTGCAAAGAATTTAGGTCTTTCAACAGTTCATAATATTCATTTCATGAAGTTCATAATATCATGAGAAGATTCAAAGAGTCAGGGGAAATCTGTTTGTGTAAAGGCCATGGGCTAAAATTGATGGTAAATGGGAGGAACTATCAAGTCTTTAGAAGATATTGTATAAAAATCAAATCAAATGAAAAACAGCATCTGTAATGGCATAGGTGATCTGCATGTATGATGTCTTCATAATCCCCCATAATATTCATGTCTATTTCAATAGGCCTAATTCTGCATGTGCTTACGGGCCACATGATGCATGATTTGCCACATCATTAGTAGTAGAATTAGACAACAACCACAAATTGTTCAGCAGTTTAAATCATGTCTTTCACAAGAACAAGCCAAAACTTCAAAATTGTAACAATAAGACAAGAATTCAATAAAATATTCAAAGAAAGGGTGATGTGGTGTCCCAGGTATACATTTTAAAATTTGTTCATAGCTAACAAATTTAATTTCATTATTAAAAAATTCATTATTAAAAATTCATTATTAAATGCTTTGTCCTTTTGACTTTCAAATAAAAGATCAAGTGAATTAACAAATTGCATTTTTAATTTTTATTGCTTGCTTACAAAGTGTTCAAATTTTACAGAAAATTGATTGTACAAAACAAAAAATGTGACTAAAAAAGGACATCTTAAAAAAATAAAACTGTAACCAAATATTCTACAAATAAAAACAATATGGTTTCTTTAAATGGTAATGCTTTTTTTTATCTTGCGTCATTTTATTCTCGTTTTCCTTTAGGCATCACTTTTTGACCTCCAGGATTTGTAGCTCAAATAGGCATTTGCTGTGTAGAACAGGACAAGCAAAAAGGCAAAAACCTAAACAAAGGCACAGGTGTTTACATTAAAGTTAACTTTAACATCAGTTAATAGACTGCACATTTGAGATATTTGCTATTTAAAAAGGATGGACCAAAAGATTCAACATAAACAAATTAATGAACACATTTATATCAAAGTAATAAGTTCATAACTACACTTAGAGCCTAAATCTTCTTCTATACTGCCTGTTCAAGATGGACATAAAGAAACCTTAACATTTTCTTTTCTTCACTTTGTTAAATAAACTTTCCAAGGTTATTTAAATCTATATGCATCAACTGAACCTCAAAATGATATTTTGCATCTATGGTAACACTTTAAGCATCCACCACACAGCAAAGCAATGCAGAAAGGATTAAGATGCTGAAAAAAAACAACTCTGAATTTATGTAGAGACACTGCAGTGGATAGTATATTCCAAATATTTTAAAATATGCTAAAATCCTCATTGGACATGTGGAAGGGGGAATTACCTTAGCACAATTTAATGCCCAGCTATAATTATTTAGTCAGTTTAGCATGTCTAAGATGTAAACCTAATCCTGACCAACAGATACACACTGGAATTTAATGGTTAAATAGTTTATTTAATAAATAAGTCCAGGTTACCACCAAAATTAGTTTAGTGCATTTTTTTATTAAATATGGAGCTCTATTATAACGCATCTATAAAATAATAAAAATAGAGGCAAAATATACAGAAACAGAACATTGTGCAAAAATAATAATGACTAATAAAACCTTAAAAAAAAAAGAAATCCTAAAAAATTTAAAAGCTTCTTACCGTGGAAGCAATCCAGCAGCTGTAGTAATAACGCCCTCGAATGGCTTGAGGCAGAGCTGCAGCATTAATAGCAGTGGCTGTTATGTAAAGTACAGCAGCACTGCTATTTAAAAAAACTACCTTTAAAGTAACAGAAAATATAGATGACTAGTCAAAAGCTTTATAAAATAAGAGTTTGAGATGGCACTATATTTGATCTGAAGTGGTCACTTTTCTTTGTTATTACTACAGTGATTAAGCAATCTACACCTCACTTAATCATCATTTTCAACTCTCTCATAGACGACATTAGTTTATATTATTATATAAAGAATTACAAAATGGTCTTTACCAAAGCTGCCCAGGGGATGTGGGGGAGTTTAATATGAGCAGTGGTCAGATAAACTAGAAGAAGGCACACAGTCATTATCCAACAAATCACTGACACAAACATCACCCAGACCAGCCCAGGCACCCGCAAATACTCTGTCCCTCCGAGAAGAGTCCACACTAGCAGCCCACATATCTAGATAAAAATGACAAGAATATTATTGTATAATAAGTGAAATTATTATTATTATGGGGTCAAAAATACAAACAAACAAACAAAACACTGGAACAAATTTGTTATGATATTTATATTTTATGAAGTTTTCATTAAACCATGTTTGGCACAGCATGTTCTATACATGTAAAAGTTAAATAATAAAAGATGTCATTATTGTGATGGACTATATGTATCGCTCTGCTAAATATTTAATAATTGATTTGTAGCAGATTAAAGAAACATTTAAATATATGGCGATAAAAACAGAGGGGGGTTTGTTGTAATTAAATACATTTCTAACACTATTGCTATTGTTATACAAAACAGATTCCAAAAATTTTGGGTCACTAAACAAATTGTGAATAAAAACTGATGGCAATGATGTGGAGATGGCAAATGTCAATATTCTATTTGTAATAGAACATAGATGACAGATCAAAAGTTTAATCTGAGTAAATGTAACATTTTAAAACGAAAAATATGTTGAATCAAAATTTCAGTGTCAACAAATACCAAAAAAGTTGGGACAAGTAGCAATAAGTGGCTGGAAAAAGGAAATATAACGAACAGCTGGAAGACCAATTGACACTAATTAGGTCCATTAACAACATGATTGGGTATAAAAAGATTTCTCAGTGTTAGTGTCTCTCAGAAGCCAAGATGGAAAGAGGATCAGCAATACCACCATTGTTATGCAGAAAGTGCAATGGTGTTACCCAGCGTAAAATAGCAAAGACTTTTAAGTTATCATCATCAACCATGAATAACATCATCAAAAGATTCAAAGAATCTGGAACAATCGCTGTGCGTAAGGGTCAAGGCCGGAAAACTCTACTGGATGCACCTCAAACAGAACTGCCACTGTCAAGGAAATAACAGAATGGGCTCAGGAATACTCGCAGAAAGCATTGTCAGTGAACACAATCCACCGTGTCATCCGCCGTTGCCAGCTGAAACTCTAAAGTGCAAATAGGAAGCCATTTCTAAGCAAGCTCCACAAGCTCAGACGTTTGCACTGGGCCAGGGGTCATTTAAAATGGAGTGGGGCAAAATGGAAGACTGTTCTGTGGTCAGATGAGTCATGATTTGAAGTTCTTTATAAAACCCTGGGATGCCATGTCATCTGGACCAGAGAGGACAAGGACAACCCAAGTTGTTATCAACGATCCGTTCAGAAGCCTGCATCACTGATGGTATGGGGTTGCATGAATACTTGTGGCATGGGCAGCTTGCATGTCTGGAAAGGCACCATTAATGCAGATATCTATGTTCAGGTTCTAGAACAACATATGCTCCCATCTAGACGTCATCTCTTTCAGGGAAGACCCTGCATTTTTCAACAATATAATGCCAGACCAGATTCTGCAGCAATCATGGCAACGTAGGGGAATGCTTGTGATCATTACTATAGCAATAGAATTATTATTTAAAAACTAGCTCAACAACACAACCTTTTATTTCTGTTCCACGAAACACTATTTAAACAGCTCAAGCCAAAAGTAGAAATCAGTGAATCTGTTTTAAACTTTCATTCATTCATTATCTCCCGCTTTATCCTCTATTAGGGTCGCGGTGGGGTTCCCCATGCCCATCCAGGGAAGAACGTCTCGGGCGCTGGGCAGATAGACCCAGGACAGGGCGCCAATCCATCGCTGGGCACACACTCACTCACATACTCTCTATGGGGCAATTTTCATTCATTCATTTTCTCCCGCTTTATCCTCTATTAGGGTCGCGGTGGGGTTCCCCATGCCCATCCAGGGGAGAACATCTCGGGCGCTGGGCAGATAGACCCAGGACAGGGCGCCAATCCATCGCTGGGAACACACTCACTCACATACTCTCTATGGGGCAATTTTGAGAATTCAATTGACTTGATCCATGTTTTTGGACTGTGGGAGGAAACCGGAGAACCCGGAGGTAACCCACGCAGACACGGGTAGAACATGGAAACTCCACCCAGATGGGGATTCGAACCGGGAATCCCTAGCGCTGAGAGGCGAACGTGCTAACCACTAAGCCACCGTGCCGTCCGTTTTAATCTTTACACCACAAAAAAATCCTGATAAAAAAATATTTTGTTAACTGATTATATCTTTAAAATTCATATTTGATAATTGGTTCACATGGAATTTTACATTCACTCTTTCATATTTAAATTCCATTTTCATTGTGCCCTTTCATGTCATTAATAACTCTTAAAAGTAGTATTTATTTAGCTGGTTACAATTAATGAAGGGTTTAAAGTTTTTTCAGGGTAACATTTATCCTTATGCTAATTCCAAATAGTTAGTGGACTTCATGCATCAGCACCAGGTTCCTGTATTCACTGTGTACTCCCAGCAACACTTCCCGTTCAAAGTAACAAAGAATTCCTCACTGAATAATTAGAGGACAGGAAACGGGGTTTTAGAGTTAGCAGATGGGTTTGACTGAAGATTAAACACTGGCAGAATGTTTGGATGCGATTCAGAATTGATTGTGGAAGGAAAAGGAACAATAAGTGCGAGAGGAAGAGTCTGTTGAATGAAATGTTTTGGTCTGTCAACTTCCTCCACTCTGTACAGTACTCTCTTTAATTTAATTCAATTAAATATGTAATAATATAATTATGATTAGGATATGCTCATGTACTTCATAAAATTGTCTTGCATAGTAGATGTCTTACGATAATATATAAAACAAGTTTATATATAATATATAAAATATAATATAATATATATAAATATAATATATAAAACAATTTGTTTCTTGATGTCACTTTTTAAACAAATAACAATAATTGGAGGTGATATATAGATTTAGAGATGAAAAATGCTTTTACTTTAAGAAGGTTTGGTCCACAATGAACACTAATGTGTACTCACAAGAAAGTGATACTGAAACGATTTTTACATTTAGCGAATATTTATACCCGAATAGCTTTACAAAATTTACTTACAGTTTCTCCAAACATAAGCACGCAAGGCAGGGAGCAAATAAAGTTCTTGTTATAAGCCATGGCTGAGTGGGAGAGTCCTAATTCTTCCAAAGTGGGACTTTTGTTGCTGCGGTGCATTGTGTTCACTCTGCTCGCCTCCGGATCTTCATCCATTCTAACTGACTCCTCAACCACCGTGCGCCACCGAGACCCTGCGCCGTGCGCCCCCTATCGCCAGAGATTATGTCGACTATTTATATACAGTTGAGGACGATATTATTAGCCCCCTTACAAAATAGTCTTTGTTTTCTAAGGATTTTCCAAGTGATATTAACCAGAGCCAAATAAACGGAACACTGCTTTTTTAGACATCGTAGTTTTATTTTGGATGCTTATATTATATTCCACTCAGAAATGAAGATATTACACAAAACACAAAAACTATCAGGGTCAAAATTATTAGCCCCCCCCCACATCCTAATAGTCAATTGTGTATCCTTTTTGCTGAATTACTGCCTGCAGACGTTTGTTGTAGTTTACAACAAGTCTCTCACACGTCAGCACAGAGCAGCACAGAGGTTAGCAAGTTCGCCTCTCAGCTAGGGATTCCCGGTTTAATCCCAATCTGGGTGGAGTTTCCATATTCTTTCCGTGTCTGCGTGGGTTTCCTCCGGGTTCTCTGGTTTCCGCCCAAAGTCAATTGAGTTCTCCAAATGCCCCATATAGTGTGTGTCTGTGTGTGTGAGTGAGTGTGTGCCCAATGATGGATTGGTGCCCTTTCCTGGGTGTATCTGCCCAGCGACCGAAACGTTCTCCCCTGGATGGGCATGGGGAACCCCACCGCGACTCTAATAGAGGATAAAGCGGAAGATAATGGATGGATGGATATGGATATATATATATATATATATATATATATATATATATATATATATATATATATATATATATATATATATATATATATATTTCTCCCAATTAGATTTTCCTACAATAAGTTGCTTTTAACCAATATGGAAGTATAATATTAATGCTTTTACGTGAAACTAATTTAGCTTGCTAATTTTTTAACAATCTCGTATTCAATAAACATTCGGTAATCAGTTTACTTGTAATGAAACAAATTTGCCACATGGGGGAAGCAAATGAACACTTTTCGAAAACTGCCAATAACAAAAGATTTTAAATATATAAATATATAAAAACATTTTTTTGTGATTTTTAATATTATAACATTTCATATACATAACCTCAATACCTCATAAATCCATATAAATATTAAACTAATATAGAAATCCTATTTAATAACATGTCAATAGTGTACTATAAGAACCATTCCAAATATGATCTTAATATTATTGTTACTTGGTTCAACATATTTTTATATCAGTACAGACAATAAAAGACATATAGACAATAAAACACATAAAATATTATAATTCCAACACTGGTTTTTTCTTTCATATTTCAAATGTCACAGTAAACAAAGTGCATAACAAAAACAGCAGATTTGTCTAACAGAAAGCCAATTAGGACCCTGAATACTAACTTGGCAAACGTTGTAGTACAGAATTATGAATACATAGTAAATTGGCAGAGATCAATGGAGCTCAGATTTCTTCCCTGGTGCGATAAAACTTTTTACTGGTCTATGTGTTTGTCTACAAAGTATCAGGGTGAGAAAGAGAAAGTGTTCTGTTATTAATGCTTGTTCTAATTGGTGGCCTCAAATTGTACACATCCATATAAATGAAATCAGATATAGGGTGGATTTCCATTTGCATAGAACATGTAATTAATCCAACTTGATTAGACTAAATGTTTTGTCTCAGTTTAGAAGTAAATGTTAGCTTTGAGACCAATAGTTCATTTTACTACTGCTGTTTTTGTCATTATTTTTAAATAATTATAGCAATTTTTTGTAACAATTATAGCAATATCTCAGCATCTAGTCATATTATTAGATGGTTTTACATACTATTATGTTAATACTATGTAATGTTTTAGCCAAATACATTAATTTAAATCACACTGTGATTTAATTGGACCATGTGCCTTATTTTCAAGAATAGCAGTCATCTTTACAGGTTGATTTATAACAATCTTGCATCTTGCTACCTAAACATCCCTAGTGTAGGATAACCAGTATTACATGCAAAAAAGCAGCTTAGTAGGTATGCTATTCTTCAAAAGTGTGTTAAGATTAGTGGAAATATCTTTGAATACAGGTATTAGGTGTAGTATAATTACACATTCAAAAAGTGTCACTAATAAACTTGTTCTTAAAATTACAGAGGAGCTGTTCAGTGGATTCAGAATGTTTTAGATTTGCTTGCATTCGTAACAGGAAGGATTAATTTATATTCCCCTATATTATGTGTTGTCAGTTTTGAGCTTTGCTGATAAAATGATCCCTTATCCCTGTAATCATGAACTGACAAGAACCTCTATTTTAAAGTTCTTTTGTTCTTGGATTATCTCTCCATCTCAGATGCATCTTATTGGAATTTCCCATATGGTTTAGCATAGAAGATGTGGTAAATTAGGGAAATCATTAAAGTAAATAAACTTAATTTATTAATAAAGTAAATTTACAAAACAGGTTCCCATTCAATGTCCTATACATTATAGTCTACTTTATAGCAGTTATTATAATCATTACTATTACATTACAAAATTGCAGTGTGTGGGTCATGTTAACAGTCTGGACAAAACCTAAGTTAAAATAAATTACACTTGTGATTAAAAACAACATTACAGAATGTGTTATAGGCAAATACTGCAATCCCAACCAATAAACATATGGATGCTATTAATAGACATAATGTCTGCAGTGAACTACACCAGCTAAAACACATTTTTTTTAATTTATTAATGTGTTTATCTGTGGCTTTCTAGTTGTGATCATTGACTGATATTCTATAGTCTGTATATCATTTAGGGCTTTAGTTTAATAAAGTGTAGTATTAAGTCCAATAGAAGACACCTTTTTCTGTGTTCTTCCCCCAGCTCTTTTCTTTTGCTAGAAAGTCATTATAAAAAATCATTAAAATGGTGAAGAGTAAATACCAAGGGGATAAATTATTTTAGTGTCCAGAAGCAAGCGGACTGTTTAGAGATTTTGTAGATTTGGGAAAATATGAATATAAAAGTCTATACTACACTCTGCAAAATATATAAAGAACTTCATTATAACTTCATTTTATATAATAAAAAAAGATCTTACCCATCTTACATTCATGATTTCCATTTTGTGTTGAGCATCAGCAAATCACATAGGTGCCCTGTCTGTTTAAAATTGAAAAAACATGAAATGCAAAGACAGCAGAAATATTTATGCACCAGGATGACAGTGTCCCCAGTAGCTCTGCACATGTGTAATATTAGGTATTTTCGATATTAGTGGAGGCAAAACTAAATTCTTGTGCATTCTAATGTAAGCCTATAAACAGACTTTGAAAAATGTGGCAAGTGGTAAATAACTGCATAACACTGTGATGCTTGAAACTATTTTTTTTTCTTTTATAAGAAAAAGGAATATAATCATTGATGCTGTCTAGACTTTAAAATCTTATAGAAACATCTGTAAGTGATAAAAAATACATTATAAATGTTTTTTGATGCTCAGCATGCTAAAAATAGCTTTCAAAAATGTGTTAAATTTGTCAAAAAGCAGACTCCATTAAACAACAGACAAGCAGATGATGAATAAATTGTGAAAACTTTGCAGAAAAGCATTATGGCGTCATGGCATTGTGGCTTACCAAGTAATGATAGAACATTCATTCTATAAATGCATGTCAGTTAATAATTGCTCTTATTAACAGTGTCTCATATGACAATGAAAATGCCCAACATCCATTTCAAAGAACAGAAAAGATGAACTTCCTTCGTCCTATATACTATGTGTATCAAACAACATACTGATACAGCCACTGATAAACAAATAGTGTGGAGCACAGGTTCAATAACATTATTTTTAATACTATTTAGTCACCCCAATGGACAAAGTAAAGCACTATGACAGCCCAAAAAGATGTAAACAAAATCTGTTAAAGATGTCTAGTTTAATATGATTAACTTTTTTTATGCAATTATTTTTTTAATTCTTTTCTTGACCCTGTCACCAATATAATTAAATTCAGCACTGCAGTTACACTGACATTGTGGCAGAATGTCAATGTGAACCCAACAGTGCTGATGAAGTTTTAACACACCTCAGTGTCACTGTGGGACTGAGAATAGTTCCCAGACCAGAAGTATTCTTTTGACAGAGTTCTAAAAGCAGCATCCTGTAACCAAAGATAATGCACGAGAAGGTAACTACAACAAACTGTGCAACACTTTTTAACTAATATAATTGTGGCTGTTTTAATTTAACTGTGCAACAAAAATATGTTCAATTTGGTTTACGCACTAAAATTCAAACCCATCCACATTTGAATCTAAGAAGAGCAAACTGGCTATAACTTTATTACAGAAGAAATATTAGTTTTATAATCGTAGAAACATTAATACATCATTGGCAACTGTGAGTTCCTCAAAGCATGAGCAGCAGGTTTATAAGCCTAATGAGTGGTAATTTATGTCACCTGATCACTACACCAACTGATTACTACACAATCTGTACACGGTTGTCCTATACTGTTGTTGTTGCCCTGCCGCTCAAGTCCCCCACTGAGCCTGGTTCCTCCCAAGGTTTCTTTCTTAAAAACAACGTAAAAGGGAGTTTTATTCTAGCCACTGTTGCTTCGGCTTGCTCTTTTGGGGTTTCAGGCTTACAACTCTGTAAAGCTGCTTTTATGACAATGTACTATTGTAAAAAGTGCTACTTACATAAACTACTTGAAATTGAACTTAACTAGTCTTATCAAGGAGATGCTAGCCAAACCTGGCCACTTGTTAGCTCATGTATACAGCAGAGGCAGGAGCACTTTGAACTTGGTCGTGTGACATGTTTTGTTAAATGTTACTGACCTGTTATTAATAAGACTGGAGATGCCTGCAGTCAGCTGAGAAATAGAAAAGTCAATTCAATGTTGAAGAAAAATTCAAGAAAATCTGATTACATTTTTCAGGATTATTTAACATGCAACAAAACACAAGTAGTGCTACTTTCAGTTAACAGGTACTATAGGTATTTGTTATATTGTGACTCTTCCATTTATGTACTAATATACTGTTCTTTTCATTTTTATTAAAAAATGTCAATCTTGGCAGCATGCAGTGACATAGTATGAAGAAAGCAAATCTGGTTAAATCTGGAACCCAGTGCAATTTATTCCCTATAGAAAAATCTGTTTAAGCAAGTAACTAAGCTGCAATCTGCCTCTGTTTCTGCCTTAGAGTTTTTAGTTCTTTTTCAACATAGTGCTATTATACTAATAGTATTGTTCAGTTAGAGGTGTTTCAAAACAGAGTTATTGCAGAAGTATATCTCTCATGTTATTTTAAACATATTACACACAATTTTGCTTCATTTGTGTTCCCCTGGAGTGGATTAAGGCATTTCAAGTAATTTTGCAAATGGGAAATAACAATAGCTATAATTTAAGGAATTAAACCAATTATGTCATAACCACTTTCCTAACATTCTTTTGTTCAGATGAAGAATTGAATGTTGATTGTATAACATATCATCCATTATTCTTTACAGCTAAAACGAGTTTTACTCCTGGTCTTTAGTGCATTTACACTAATATTATTTTCAAAGAAGCCTAGATGACCAAGACCAAAATCACCAAAAGAAAAATCTGAATTAAGTGTTAGATTATTGGTCCGTGGCTATACTATTATTTCATTACAATTTAAAGTAGAAAGTCTAGAAAATTAATATTCAGTTAGAGTTTTCAAGTTTGCATTAGAATTATCATTAATACAAAAAGGAAAGATTGATATATAGTTTCACTTCAAAGGTAATGCAGATTCTATGCAGTTGGTTCTGGTAAAATCAAGACTTTTGAGCATTTGTTGTTTTTCTGTGTGTGAGGAGTAACTGCCACATGTGTGCTTATATGTGTCAGTGCCATCCTCCACCCTGCTGTGAATTCAGAGCCCAAATCTGTTCTCCTAAATGTATCTCTGCTGCCACAACATGCGTGCACACACACACATTTACTCTCTCTTTGCCCTCATCTGCAGTGAGTTGTCAGCTAACCCAGATGTCGCCTCATAATTGGCTGATGTGGGCACCCACAAAAGCAAACATGTTATTACACACTCTCATTCTCCTCCTTACATACAACCATCTCACCAACATTACTGAGACGCCAGTACACCCCACCCATTTCCAACATTGCTTATTCCTCCCCCACAACTTATATCCAACACAATAACTCAGCCAATTATTTACAGTATTTATTTTCCTATCACTAATGTTAAGAATTTGTGAAGAACAAAGAAGAATATTCAAGCAAAACTAATATAGACTACAAATGAGCAAATAACAATGGCAGTAGGTATACTAGATGGTGTTGGAAAGCAGCAAGAAAAAACTGGGTTTGTGGTTGCATTGGTGGATTACTCTCTGACACAGCTGATATGTCGGGGCATATCTAATCAGCATTCCTGAAACTAAGCCAGGCTCAGAGAATAGATCCCAGTGTTAGTGCATTGGCCCCCTGGTGTGCTACCTGTCAAAGCCAATATTTCCCCTCCAGCTGCCCACAACAACATCAACCTTCACACTTGTCATGTATTACTTATTGCCATTCCCAAATCAGAACAGGGTTATCAAAATTTGCAGCACATATCATCCTTGCTTCATTTTTGAGAAGTTTGTTAACAATGATACATGACCAAATATTTTAAAATAGCAAATATTTCAGATCAGTTTGTATCATTCTTTGTTGTTTATCAATATACTACTGGGATGAAGAAATATTTTCATCATGGCTGGTTCACTGTTAAACTCCCAATGACTATGTAATGTCAAGGTTCAGATGTAACTTTTAAGATGTGTCTTAAAAGACATAGTTTTTGTTTACATGAAATAAAGATGCTGAGCAGAAATATTTAAAAAGTATGATGAACTATTGTCCACCTTATAGCCACCTCCTACTAAATAGGCTACAAGTTCTTGAGAGTGGTAGCTATATTTCTGGTTGTTTTGGCAAGAGATTCCTATCACTTGGTGTAGATATATTCCCTCCATGTTATGCAGCGAAAAAATCATTTGCATTTTTTTCCACGAGTGTGAAGTATCAAAGGCGGGCCCCTGCTGAGTGGCGAATAGACAGAGCTGGCAGAGGCATGAATTTTTCAGCAGCTATCGCCCTCCCTTTCTCTCTTTTCCTGTCGGTTCAGTCGATACGCTGCTTGGACGAGGGGCTGTGGCTGCATGAGAACTAGATGACTTGCAGCTCCAGAATTTTATCAGTATCACTATATGGCTCATAATTTTATTTTAAGGTGTGTGTCTGTGTGTAGTGTGTATATTATATATATATATATATATATATATATATATATATATATATATATATATATATATATATATATATATATATATATATATATATATATATATATATACACACACATACACGAGTGTGTGATTCCTGTATCTTTTTAGTCATTTAACATTCCATATCTTAAAATCTAAAACATTTGTTCTTCAACTTGAGTAATTCAATGTTGAAAACTTTTTAGATTCATAATTCTGATGGTGTGCCAGAGGGGAGAATGTAACTTGTAAACACTGTTTATAAAATGCAGGACCCATTGCATGCTATACTTGCTATATACATTTGTCCAATTACTGGCTCAAGCTGTAGGAAGGCAAACAGACTTTCAGAAATCAGATGATTTACAGACTTGATGACAATAAGCAATAACTCTGCAGGGGTTGAAATTTCCTTCTAAATGAATTGTATGTTGGGTGAACAACTTCTCTAATCTTAGATGTTTGTAGTTGTAGGTATGTAGGAAAAATATATTCAATGGAATGGAATTTGTTTTATTTTAATTATATGTTACATTTAGTAAATAATTATTGACTTTTCATTAAGCAAATGTTTGTTTCCGGTAGTGATCGCAATAAATTGTTTTTACTTAAATAAAATAAATAAAACAAGGAACTTTAGAACGGGCAATTAAACACTTAAATTCCACTTTTGTGATTTCCTGTTAAAAGGTAATGCATCAATACAGTAATGAAAATTATATCAATATTGATTTATATGGCTGTTCACATGTTAACAGGTGAACTTAATGTTACCTTCTTTAAGCTTTTGAATGCACATGTACAACGGTTAAATGTTTTAGTACTTTTTGCACAAGTTGCTGTTATTCTAAAGAGGAGCTTAATGGCAAAATTCACCACAGGTGTTTGATCCTCTAATCGACCAATAAATGTCCTGGTTCAATTAGAGCTGGTGTTTAAACAGTTGTTCTCATTATGCTGTTCACATTTTGACATCATGAGACCAAGACGACACCTAACAATAGATCAACAGTACCTTGCCATTGTGATGCTTCAAACAAGACGTTCTCAGTCGGTGGTTGTCACTGAGCTGATGTCACAGAGTGTCATCAGCAGGTTGCAACAGAGATACAGAGAGACTGGAAGAGTCACAGAAAGGCATAGAAGTGGACGTCATTTGGCCACATACCATGACCCCTACATTGTGAACAATGCCTTGAGAAACCTGATGATGAATGCCACTCAACTCCAGACACGTTTAAGGGAGGTGAAAGGCACCCAAGTGTCACATCAGACCATTCGAAACTGTTTACATCAGCGTGGTCTGCAAGCTAGACAACATGAGAGAGTACCTGACCACACCACCAGGCCACACCACCATTTACGCTGGGCGAGGGACCAGTGGACCACAGTGCTGTTCTCTAATGAAAGTCGATTCACGTTGAGCAGAAATGATGGCCGCCAACGATGTTGTAGACGTCAAGGAGAGCGCTATGCATCAGCCACTGTTGTCACCAGACAAGCTTTTGGTGGTGGCGGTGTTACAATGTGGGCAGATGCGTCCAGTAGGTACAGAACTGCCCTACACTTTGTGAATGGTACAGTGACAAGTCCATACTACCTGAATGAAGCCATTAATTCAGTGATTGTGCCCCTACATGAACAACACAGGCCTGATTTCATCTTCATGGGATGCTTCAGCTCATCAAGGTCACATCATCTGGGAATGGCTGTTGGAGACTGGTGTAATAAGTGTCCTTATGTAGTCCTTATGTAGGACTGCTGGTGTCGGGTATGATATCATGAATTTGCAGATGTACTGCTCTATGTTAATACAGACGATGCTACCATCACTTTGTCTCCTTGGTTGTCGTGCACTTTTCCAATATACTTCATACAAAATAGTGGATGTGTAGCAGTTTTTATAATATTTTTTGGATTATTTTCATACTAACTAATTTGAGTAAAACTGTAGATTTTTGTAAAAAAAAACTGTAAGTAAAATAAATTATACACTGCTTTGCCAAAAAAAGATCACTAGTTAATTTAACAGTAATTAAACACGAAGGTAAAAGACTCCTATTAATCATAGGATTACATGATTGATTATGTTTCAGCTTGCAAAAAGTTATTTAGCCTTAACTGACCTTAACCTGAACCAAGTGAGTAGCTTCTCATTGAGAATCTTTGGGATCTGCTGGAGAAGACTTTGCACAGTGGTCCAAATCACAATCGTCAATACAGTCCAATGAAATATTTGGTTGTGTGACCTTTTTTTAGGCCAGTGTATTATTAACCTTATTTTCATGGTTTGTAAAACTTAATCTAGTCAAAA
The DNA here is from genome assembly GCA_019802505.1 of Corydoras sp. C115. Classification (NCBI taxonomy): domain Eukaryota; kingdom Metazoa; phylum Chordata; class Actinopteri; order Siluriformes; family Callichthyidae; genus Corydoras; species Corydoras sp. C115. The sequence continues at coordinate 9,610,157 of JAFMOC010000002.1, forward strand.
TTTTGGAAAGTGTTGTTGTGTTCAATCGGATTTTGATATATTTGACTTTTTAAATGGAGTGAACACATTTACACTGAAAGTTGTATATACATAACATCATAACTTACATTGTATTATGCCCTGATACAATCAAAGCTAAAGGCAGGATGTGGTAGACCTTAAAATAGATTTTATTTGAACTGTTTATCATTTAGGCTGGCTGGTGGAACTGCAGACATAGAGACAAAAACAAACTTTTTTTTTTTTTTTTTTTTTTTTACTATGCTTCCACTGTCTCCTGTACTGCATCTGATATTTTCATTTCTCCCCTGTGCTGCTGAGCCTCAACCTTCTTAACTCTCTGCACAGACACATGGATAATTACCACAAACAAGCCACAGGTGAGATCTATTGCCTCACCTGATTCTACAGCTACATGTACCTAGACAAAAATCAGACATTGTCATTGTTTTTGTCTAATAACCCTTGGTGTTCAGCTTCCTAGTATTTTTTTTTTCAAAATCTTCAGACAACTGGTTGCATATTGTTTTCGACTTAAATACTTAAAGTTATCCTGATGCACTTTTTAAAGCAGTTCTAAACACTATCTTGTCATTTTTATGTATTTACAATGAAGCATGCATTTGGGAATGTAAAACATATGAAGCATCTCCAAAATAGGGCTCTGATTCGTTCATTGGCACTTCTTTATCAATGTGCTCAAGTAAAGTCTATAAACTGCTTCCAGTCTTTTGAGGTTGCAATGATCAATTTGTTGTTATCAGATGTGGTGGCAAACCTGGCTAGCACCGATAAGGCACATCTAATGTTCCTGTTTAGGTTTTAGTCCACACAATGCAATGCTGAATAGAGAATCAACACATTCAGTTGCTTAACTGAAATGGTATCTGACCTCCAATAACATGTCAACACTTTGTACAATGGATTTACTCTGAGGGTAATACAAGAGAAACACAGACAATCGAAATTATGCTTGATGAATTAGAAAAAGAAGCATAGACATCACAATGATAATATTATAATTACAAAGCCATCAATGAGACATTGATGTTTGATTCATTTTTGTGGTGTGTCCTGAGGAAGACCTCCTGAATGTCACACTAATCCAGAAGTGAAACAAGTCTGGCATTTTCAGCCCTAGAAATGTCATCTGGCAACCAAGACTGTCTAGGAAAACATGATGAGTGCCTGTGTGTGTGTGTGTGTGTGTGTGTGTGTGTGTGTGTGTGTGTGTGTGTGTGTGTGTGTGTTAGAAAAAACATAGTAGCAAGAAATACATTTCTTCATGCCATGTTGATCCATTGGGGCTTGGCAGTGCCCCACGATAAGCTCCTGTCTGTGTATTACAATGCAATATTTTTATTTTTAATTCAGGTTTCTGCATATTACTGTTGCACAATTATTTACTGTCCTCTTAAGAAGACCAATGCCACTATAATTACAAATTTTCTAATTTACTTTAGTACTTTAGTACTTTAGTGTAATTTAATAATTCTAATTACACTGTAACTAAGAGATGATAAGCATTGCTTTTACTGAACAAACACATGATAAATAATTAAGATAAATTAAGTAGAAACTTTGTCACACAAAAGTTACATTTTTTAGCGGCACATAATTTCCCATAATCTATATTGAACTAAAATTAATGGTATTTAAAATAGTATTTGTAAAATAATGAATTATAGATAAAGCAACTGACTGAAGAACTAGCTTGGATGTGAAAATAGTACATGTTTAGCAGTTTAACATTGCCCTGAGTATCTTCTAATAGAGATATTTGGTGTTGCTAGGTGTTATTTCTGGGAGTTAATAGTAATTTGCTATTATCGCATGCAATCAGGCAGTGAGAAGAGCACCCTGCTGAGAGTAAGCGCCGTCAGCCAGGACCTCACCAGGTCTGTTTGGTTCTGCAAAGATAACAGCATCCTTCACTCCCTCTTTCTCGCTGCATACATGCACAAACATAATAGGAGACTGTCAACCTTTTGCATAAATAAGTGAGAGTGTTGATGAATATGACATCGTCTGAGAACACCATTTCACTAAGTCTACAAATGTTTACCTCGGTTTGGTAGTGTCTCTAAAATATACCCTGATGCTCGATTCAGAAACTTAACGTATTTGTTATATGTATTATATAATAACTATGCACAGCACACAGTTTGAGGAGTAAGCTTTGCTGTCTGTATGCATCAGTTAGGAACATGGTGTAAGAGCTTTAGCTGATCCAATATGTATGGTAGACTCCTTTTTACCTAAATGACCCATGGTGTAAGTCGAATGCAACTTTACCAATTTAGCTTACTTGATGTCTTATTGACCCTTGGGTAGTCTGTAGAATCATCATAATCAGAACTATGTGATGAAACATTGCAATATTGTCAGTCTTTCTCCTCCAACCTTGGTTTATGATTGCTGTTTGTGGTTAGAGATTAATCTTTGTATGAGCTGTATTCATATTTTAGTTTGCTGACTACATGATTGCATCAAGGTATTTACACTATTTAATGTATTGCACAAATCGGCATCTTGTCCTTAAAGACAAATATATGCTAACTTTGCAAGGCCTGGTACAGGGGCCATGGACTGCCAGGCTCTGTGGGGCCGCAGTTCAACACTGTCTGACACATGCAGGAGCAAATCACAGTGAGAGCTGGAGACAAGGCAAGGCGGAGGTCAGGTTGTGCCTGGAGGCTAGCTAATTTGCATGCGTTTAGGGGCGGGACCTGATGGTGTTCTGTGGCGGACCTGCTCAGCAGGACCACGTTTACATAATTGATGAAATATGATAATAACACAAGCTGTCGTTAAAATGGTAGATAAAAAAGAGAAAAAAAGTAAGATAGAGGAAACATAAAAATGAAACCTTAAACAAAACTTTGTTTACATAAATTGAGTTTTGTCCAATGACAAAACAGGTATCTCTACCTGTTTGGCATGGTGTGATTCATTTAAATGGAATTGGGTGAGACGTGTGTTATATACTGGCATATATCCATGAGGTATGTAAGTAAGAACAGTATGTCTCTTAGTATAATTACAGTATTATGGTTGGTTTGCATGGTTTGTCACAATACTGAAATAATGCTTAGAAGAGAAATAATGGTTAATGTATAGGGTAGTTGGTTATTTTTTTTAATTACTTGCCATTTATTTATTTTTGACGATCACCACATGTTTTTATGTCTTAGGAAAACCCTCTACCAAATTTGTGTCCAGTAACTTAATGTTCATGTTCACTATTTTTCAGCCCAAACATTGTAGTTAGTAGTATGTAATGCACCACTGTGGAGTAAATGTATACAGCTTATGTAGGCAGTAAAGTCTTTTTACTACATTAACATTAAATTTACATTAGGTCATATAACAAACACTTTTATCCAAAGCAACTTGCAAATGAGAGAGAACAACACAAGTCAGTAGTTAAGGAAAAGACAGTTATGTTGTAGTATAATCAAACCTGATCATTATCCAATCTGTTTTTTTCCCCATACCAAGTGCTTTGAAATGCTTTTGAAATTTGAAAAGTGCTTTGATGCTACGTGTCATGGTTTGATTTTAGATTCAGTGACATTAGTTAAACTGTGCATAATATACAATAGTAAATGTTATGGATCTATTCAAATACATTCTCAAAGACTTTAAAAATCAACCCCCTTTTTGTGACCTGCTTTTTTCTGCAACAGCACATATGCTGTGCAAAAGTTTGGAACAGTGCCACATGCTAGTCTCCTGCCCTGAACTGCTCTTCCTGCCTTCAGCCACCTGTGCTTGTTTCCCAAGCGTCTGGCTTCGTGGATTTTTGGACACAGCACACACCTGTGACTGGGAAATAATATCCACCTGAGCCTTCCCCTGGCCACTGCAGATCTTATTAATAACCACCACTACACAACCTCAACAGCCCCAAACAATCTTCATATCTTTTACTCATTTGCATCCTCCTCTGCTCTGCTGGGAAACCTGCATCCATAAACAGTGCTTGCACAGATTCACGTTCATTAGGGAGACACATTTATAAGGTTCTCCAATTTTTCTGCAGTCATGTTATAATAAAACAACAGTACAAAAACAGAGTGCTTTAAATAATATTAGGAACTGGTATGCATGTCATTGTTATAATGTGATTATGTGGAGCTGCTTTAATTGGTCAGGTCTTGCTTGAGTAAAATTATGCAAGCATACAATGAAGTAAGTGTAAAATGAAAATTAAATTACTAGCCAAACTATTCTGTTATTAGATTTTGTCTTTTTCGATGCCATTGGCTTGTTCCATGACCATATTGTGACTTCTCTGTAATTAAAGCCTATGGCAATACAGTAAGAATTTTAATCTTATGAAAATTTTGGACACTCAGATTGGTTTAAATGTCTGTTACTTTTAATAAGATAATGGCCTCTATAGGATGTAAAGCATTACCATCTTTATATATGACTCATTGCCATTAAAACACCATGACATAACTTTTTCCTTAAAATACTTTCAATGTTTGTGTTTTTTAGCAGTGCTACTGGAGTTTTTAAACACTGCATCCACTAGCTGTGGAAGCTTTATTAGATACATATACCTTATTTCTCCACCTTGTCAATGTAAATCAGAGTCTGTAACTTATCTGTTGCTGTACAGTTTCTGTTCATTGTCCTCTAATCCTTCACCAGTGCTCTCATGACACTGCCTACAGGATTCTGATGGCAGAACAGCAGTTATGTTTTCTTAATGAAATGTAAATAAAGAAAAGTGTCTTGTATTGTTGTAGCCATACTGTTTGGCTTTAAATGATTGCTTTTATAAGCTAGGAAATTGACACAGAAACAAAGTAAATAACTAGTGTGCACAGTTGGAGTATAGTTTTTAGTGTTTGTACTCAAGTAATTGAAATTTATTTTTCACATTTATGTTTTTTCTTTTTTCACAATTATGTTATGTTCTTTTTATAGTGAAAATTGGTTTTATCCAATCATTAATTAATTTAGTCATTTGCTATACCATATTAATTAATGTTATGCAGGTTGGTTAAAATAGAGGAAAAGTTATTGGTCATCATTGGGCAGGTTTATAGACAAACACTCCCTGACTTGTGTGGCTTTGGACTGCAAAAAAAGGACAATCCAGGGCCTTTTTACAGTGAGGATGAAGATATGGCCCAATTGTGTCACCCAGTTGAAGTGTTGTAAGTAATTTTTTTTTAAAGATTTTGGTATTTAAGTTATTAAATTGTGTAATTTTGAAAAATCAGTGTAGATAGGAGGGAGAAAATCCAGAGATTGAGATCAGTGCCTTGTATTGGATATGGGCAGCTATTAAGCCAAGGGCGAGAGACGAGTAGTGGTGTTACATGGGTTTGCTTGCGTTGGTTGAACACAAGACAAGCTGCAGAGTTCTGGTTCGAATGAAAAGACTTTGACAGACAGGCAGGGAGAGAATGAGGGCTTGGACTTACACTTGTGTAGCCTGCTTCATCAAATGTTGAAGAGAATATCAATCAAAATTACAAAGAGTTGTTTTATTTTTTTTAGCTATAAATAGAAATTCTAAATTTCTATATGTAAAACAAGAACAAACCATAAAATATACTTTAAATAAGATGTAAACAAGTAAACAATACAATATGAATTAGGATGTGGGTACATCATGTTTAATCCTCATATTTATTCAGCAAGTCTTGGGTACTTATATAACACATTCACATAAAAATTATAACAGGATAAACTGGTAAATATGAAAATGTGCTTCTCTTTTTTTTCTTTATCAGGCTTTCCATCTGCTTTAATGTGCATGCAGACTTGCGTGCAAACATTGCAGCCAAACAGCAGCTAGGAAAAGAGCAACACTGATCATTATCCTGCAGTTTTTCATTTAAGAGCTTCAGCACAGAATCCAGCTGTTCTGTTACAGGATTCTGATGCGACTAAAAGTTTAGTGGAAAATAATTTTTAGAAAATGTAAGTATTAGATAGCAAGCTTTAGTATTTCGTTTGTTGAAAAGCTTAAGGGCGATTAGACATACAGTATTGTAATGTTAATATGTCACTGGATATATTGTTTATCATAATTTGATAAATCTCTCTTATGAAACGAGCATTACATCAGCAGATTTCCTAATCTACAACATGCCTGTATGCAGTTACATCAATGTATAGACATCACAAACTGTTACAGACAATATTTATATAGTATCTTAAGATCACATGTAACAGTAGTTTTTTTGTCATTGTAAAATGTCAAAGTTTGTTTTCAGTTTTTATATATTGTTTCATCTACATATTCATTTAATCATATATACATTCTGCATTTGTTTTTTATTTGTAGGTAGAAAATGCTGTTTTTCTAATTTAAAGATGCTCTTTAGATGAACTTCCTGTACATTGTCATTGCATTGATTATTTCATGAGATAATTGACTGTGTTTTTATTATGAACAACTAATCTTAAACAAACTAAATAATTTCATAACTTGTTTTTTAAATCGCATGGAAAAAAGTATTGTATATCCTGAAACTACATAATCACAGTTCTTTCTAAGATTCTAGAAATTCAAAATAACCAATTGTAGCATATGTAATAAAACTGAGGACAATAGAACATAAGGGAGAAAATAAATATTGTGAGCTGATTAATAGGCTGTATGATTTACAGTGAATCATTTCACTGTTGAACTTTATAATTTACCTGACCTCTTTCACTTGTCACAGTTATTTTTTAACACACCTGATCATATTTATGCTATTTCTCTTTTCTGCTACACCTGTGGTCACAGTTTAAACAGTGCTGTCTCTCTGTTTATGGGCTTAGACCCAGCTGAGCCATGAGTTGCTAAATCATTGATGTCCCATGGCAGGCTTTCACCCTCCTGTCTGAAAGTCACCATACAGTGCCTGACCAAATACAGCATGATTCAATTAAATTTGGAGCATTCATGGTGAAATGCACCAAGGCTGAACAGATTTCAGTAGCAATGTGTCTGCAGAGTGGCTCCATATTGTGTACCATCTGCTGAGCTCAGAACAGGTCCCTTAATGCAGATATGGTGTTGGAGCCAACATACTCAACCCACCTGGTCCTCGTTGCCCACATACCCTCACATTGCATGCACACATATGATCAGTTTAGGTACATATTAGATATAAAAGATGTTTCCGCAGTCACATTTAATTACCTGAAAACACAGTGGGTCATGTCACAATGTGTCATAAATGAATAATACAAACATAATTATGCATGAGATATATTACAAAGGGCATGATGCTGATGTTTAATTTTTAGGTCATTGTTGTTTAATTTAATACTTAACCACAATACAGTTGCCTTAATTTTCCTTTTTCCCACAGATTATGTCCTTGGCACATACAAAACAATTTCTAGATCCAATAAAATTTTCTCTGATGTATAGAAAAAGTCTAATCAATATATGATCCCAATGTTTGCTTGTCTTACAGTTGTTTTCTGTAATGATACTTGGCTATAAGTGAACCTTCCAAAATAATCTTATTCCAGCCACACTTACTGATGTATTGTTTATCCACAACTGTTCTTGCTCTGCCCAGAGCTAGAAATAATTGCTACTTTCGCTTTATAAGCCTCTGGTTCTGAAACTGACTCTTTGGTGGACTCATGGGGACTGCTTGTTTATTTTTTCCACAGGGTCAGGAGGAGCCTGTGTGCAGCAGACTAGCTGCCAGCAGGAGCTTCTCCAGGGCCACTGTATGTTCCACCCTGATTGGAGCACCATCACTAGGGGCCTGGCCCACACCAACCCTGACATCTGTGCTCACTCTGCAGAGGTGCGGTTGCTAAGCCCACATACAGGACTTGCAGTAAATGATGGGTTTGTAAGAAGTCATGGCACTGACGGATGGTTGGTGGCTGACCAAACTTTTATATAATTACAGGCCAAGGGCAGGGCTCCAGGGCTTTGCATGGATTTCTGGGAAATCACAGCACATATGGAGCGCTTAAGAAAACACTGGGAACTCCAGCAAGCACAGTTCCAATCTATAACAGTTTGGCATAAAAGAATACTGGTTGGTCCATACAGGATCTCAGATTAGAGGGTTACCCTATACAGTGGCACTTAAAAGTTTGTGCACCTTTTATAATTTTAGATATCTCTGCATGAATTTAAAGTTGCAAACAAGTCCTAGGGCGGCATGGTGTCAAAGTATTTCGCATGTCCGCTTCTCAGCACTGGGGATCCATGTTTGAATCCTAATCTAGAGATTCTCCGTCCAGGCATTCTCCCCATGTCCACGTGGGTTTTCTCTCTGAATTGTCCATATCTATATTATCCCTACATAGGGTGAGTGAGTGTGTCCAGTGATGAATTGTGACTGTCCTTGGTGTATCTGCCCGGCACCCAAAACTGAGCAGAATTCCCCTGTGATCTTAGTCCCTAGTATAGAATTAAGTGGAAGATGATGAGATGAGTGTGTCTGTTTGAGTTAGTGTGTGCCCAGCGATGGATTGGCACCCTGTCCTGGGTGTATCTGCCCAGCGCCCGAAACGTTCTCCCCTGGATAGGCATGGGGAACCCCCCCCCCCCCACGACCCTAATATAGGATAAAGCGGAAGATAATGAATAAATGAATGAATGAATGATGAGATGCAATAAATTAATTCACTTGTTCAGGAAAATAATCCAATATTGCATATTTGTGAGTAACAAAAATATGTAAACCTTTAGAATCAGCAGAAATTTAAAGTTAAAATTAGAGACAGGTAAATAAAAAAGACTAAACTTTTGTGCAGGTAGTTTGTATTCATTCCTAGAGTCAAGCATCTTTATAAGGTTTTAGGACATTTGATTAAAATATTAAAAAGTGAAAAAAACAACATTTCAACAGTTCAAGAATAGAAAAACCAATGAGATGACAACCAGTTGTGAGTGGATGACATGTTTTATGTAAAAATATCGCGGCTCTATTGAAGTCTAATCTTTACAGCGTGTTTTTCTACTGTATTAAGTGTATCATAAACAAAAGAGATTACTGGGGTCCTCAGAAAGAGTTGTTGATGCTTATTAGGCTGAAAAAGATCGGACAAGTCAAAATGTTGTTTGGTGAACAAAAATAGATATTTTTGTTTTAAATGTGTTCTGTGTTGAGAAGGATAAACATTGCATTCCAGAATAAAAACCTCATCTGTGAATCACAGGGGTGGTAGTATCTTAGTTTGGTCTTGTTTTGCTACATCAGGACAGCTTGCCATCATTGAACATCTGATTTATATCAGCAAATTCCAAGGTAATCTGTTTAGAAATTGACTACAATTGTACATAATCTGTCTGATTATGGATTGTTGGAGTTGAGCCATTTTCCAAACCCCCTTGTTAACATAAAACAGGGTGTCCACTAAAACCTAAAAAAAAAAAAATTACCTACTAATCATCAAAGTTATTGTTAATATATTATTGTGTTTTCACAGGTAATATTGGATATTTTCATTAGTAAATAAATTAGTATCTCTGTCTCATTTCTTTGATTTGGTTCTCTTTATCTGCTTTTTTAGACCTGGTTGAAAATCTGGTGGAGTTCTAAATAAAATGTCTGCATTGAAAAAAGAAACCAAATTATTTTTGTCACCTAGATCGAGGTTTTTTTGCATACCCAGAAAGTTTGTTTGCTTGTGTCTATCTGCAGCTTAGGATACTGCATGACTCAATTATGTCAGCTAGGATATACAACATCCTTTTCGTATGGAATATGCATGTTCTCGCCATGTCAGTGTGGTTCTCCTCAAGGTGTCAAAGGTGGTCCTATATTTTAATGTATTTGCTGCCATTTTATAAAGCATTAAGCAGCACCGTGTGATGCCTACCATGACTATATCACATAAATGCCATCTTATCAGAATGCCACTGCATGTCATGCCTAAGAACACACATTTTCCATGATATAATCACAGTAATACACAATATCTAATGGCTGATTGCTTCCATATGTTATACAATCTCTGTTCTTTTCATATATCTCTGTGTTAAATTAATAAAAATCAATTTTGCTGACAAGGATACAACAGGCAGTCAGTAAAGATTGTGGGGCCTGTGAATTGCAAATTATTATATCAACAGCTAAATGTGGCACATAAATGTCAGAATCAGTGGATGCTTTATAGGACCAGGACCTGGGCTACATGCCATCATTGCACGGGAAAAAAATGCTCACAAACATAAGACCATCTGTTCTTGGGTTAAGATGTTATGAATTTCCTGCTCAAACACTTACAAGGTCAAAGGGTTACATTATTTACATATTAGTAAACGAGAAAAAAATTCACAGAACGTTTGCCCTATAGGTTTTAAAATGAACTGTAGTGTTCTGAGAACATAAGTTATTTTAATAGCTGTACTCCAGTGTGACCTTTTCCAGTATATTCCTGGTTAAATTTAAATTTACCATTGTGTTTTAGTAGCTAAACTTGAAAAGAAAGTGGTAAGAAAAGCTGCAGTTCTGCTATTTTATGCCTTTGTTCTATAGCTCAAGCAGATAGGCAAAGCTCATGTTTGAAACATTGAATTATTAAACTAAGAATACCATTTAATGCAACTTTTACTTCTTTAGTTTTAAAAGGGTTTTCTTTCACAATCAAAAGTGTTTATATGCATTCCATACACTCTGTTAAAACAAACAAAAAAACATTAGCACCATAGTGTCAAAATATGTGGGTGATATTTAAACCTGCAATCATAAAAAACTATTTCCCCCTCAGACAAACAACAACTTACATTTTTAGTGAATTTTATATTATTTTAAACATTAAATAAAATAAATATGTAATAGTTTACACAGTTTATAACTAAATGTATTGTAGCAGTACAAAAAACATTTTAATTTATTTAGTACATTACCTCAAATTAGTTTAGCAATTTACAAAACCCTAACTTTATGTAATTATATTACATATTCTGTATTGTATGCAATTAAAGAAAACAATTCTGCAATAGCAATATGCATTGAACAGCAATATAAAAACATTTACATAAAGTAGTATAAAAGAAACTAAACTCTAAACTATACTTTAAATTTCTTCTTTGGATTTATGCAGATTGTCTGTAAGGTTGATTTCAAATGTGCCCATATTAAACCAGCCTGCCATTTCAGTCTGAGACTAGACTTAAATAAAATAGATGCATTTTGAATATGTTACAGCTCTTATAGAACCTGTAAAGGCTGTATTAAGTAACACAGCATCGAAAAAAGGTTATGGTCACAACAACCACAGTGGTGTATCATTACAGTTGATCACATTTCACTAGTTTGAAGCTTTTGATGGTTCACTGCTCAGGCCTTGTTGGTTTGTGTAGATCAGTCTGCCTCAGAACAATCAATAGTCTGACATTTTACAATTTAACCAAGGCGTATTTGTATTATGCATTAATGCACTTTACATTATAACATTACACATATAACATTAAATTGGACTCACTGTGGCTATTTAAAAATACAATAGTAATTTAAAATAATGGAAGAAATATTTCTTCTGTAAGTGCAAGTAATGTTTAGTCACATACAAGATTGATGAGCCAGTCACTGATGTCCACGGAAAAATATTTTTGTGACTGTCCTTTTGTTTGCTCCAACTGCATTATTGACCTATAGGATGAAAGCTGTGGTACTCAAGGCTGACATTTAATCTAAAGCTCAAGTTCCACCATAGCTGTGGCTTGTAATGGAACATATCATGCAGGAAATGACTAAAGATTTAATTCACAACAGCATGTTTGTTTGTTTGCTCTACATACAAATCATTAATTTTGATTTGTAATTTTGGTGTAATATGTTCAAACATTTATGGTATGCCATATTACATGAGAAACAACAGTAAGTTATGATAACCTTTCCAAATGTAAATATGCTTTCAATCAACATAATTTTGTATCTTATTGGTCTTATTGGTCTTAGATCTACAGTTGCCTGAAAGTGTCCTTCTAATTCAGAATTAAGATGAAACGTAAAGTGGCAGTGCAGCATTATAAAGCAGATAACAGTGATTTTAAAAAACTGAATAAATTACTAATTACATCTTGAAATATTTGTACTTACATGTAAAACCCAAATTTAAAATGCAAGTACTTTATAATTAAATATAGAAATTAACTTATTGACTTATTAGAAATTGACACATTGACTTATTAGAAGATTATGCTGATATGTGACTTAAAAATGTAATTGTGGTGGAAAGGGTCCCTTAGAAATAATAGCACGATAGTAGATTAATTAGCACAGTACCTCTCACAGTTTATTATTATGGTGTTCTTTATTGTTGTATGTGTAATATTTATGTCTAATTCTTGAACCCAGTTCAAAATAAAAAGCTAAGTTAGAATCAATTTGGTCATTCAGATTATGAGAGTATCTAAAATACTACTGAGATCTTTTTATCTGACTGCACAAGTGAATACCTTTGATGGTTTGGATAAAATGTCTTTTTAAAGTCAAGATTTCCGGTCTGTTCTGAAAAATGCTCCAGCTGTGCTGTGTGTTGTTGCTAATTACTAAATGTACCATGTGTGTCAGGTATATGAAACTGAAAAACAGGATCCTTACTCAATTATTACTTCATATCTAAAGTGATTGTATTCAGCTTTTGGAAAGTCTAAACTAACCAAGGTCAGAGGTTTCTTAAGTAGAATTGCTGTGTTTGAGCCTGTCAAAATGGCAGACTGAATGAGCAGATGAGTTGTGTGGGTGATACCAGAGATGGTCCCCAGAGAAACCTGTGAAAAAGCCAACACTGAGTCCCACCTGTCAGAGAGGAGCTGCACCATTTGTGACTCTGTGTGTTTGTATGTGTGGAATGCAGTGGCAGAGTGTGAAGGAGGCTTCAAATTGGTCCCTCTGGTGGGTAGCATAGTATTTCTGAATATAGAGTGTATGCTGAAAGCGCCAGAGTTTACATGGGGTGCTGTCTTTCTATTAAAAACTGTGCTAAACATATTCATTTGCTAGTAAAATTTAAAAGTGTGATCAATCCCCAAATAAATATTACAATAATCACAGTCAGTGGTAAATAACAATAAATTATCTTTAGAAATACAAAAAAGGCTACAGTTCAAGAAAACAAATGCAGGTCAATTAAGTTTCAGCTTTTCAGCATAGAGTTAAAATTTTACTTTATCAGATTTACTTGGCAAATAAGTTTATTTGCTTTTAAACCAATGTACAATTTTATTAAATGATTAAATTGTCCTGCTATAAATTATATTTGGTCTTTTACACCCAAAATCAATATAAAACAATAATGGTGATTAAAATAAATGCGAATATATACATTTGTACAAATGTCAGATATAGTTTACATTTAAAGAACCTGACTAAACATTTTATAGATTTCTTATCTTAATACAGGTTTTATTAGAACAATATAAAAAATATTAATGTTGTTACCATTTAGGTTCTAGAATGCTGATGTCATAGCATAGTATTACACTGCCATTTCTGGGTCTGTTATCCAGACTGCTGATAAGATAGACCTAGTAAGGGCTCCTAGTTTAGAAGCTCTCTAAACTGGAATTTCATGCTTCGATAGAAAGCAGCCCCCTGCAATCATTATAAAGCTGTATTTGTTTTAATGGTAATGCTGTCAGACCTTATAAATTTAATATTACTGTGTGTCTACTGCATGTCAACTTGGACAGAACAAAAAATGCTGTTGATTAGAGAATAGCAAAAATGTAACAGCAAAATACTTGCAGAAATAAGACTGTTGCATAATAACATAAATTATACAAATAGATATTTTATGTCTCACATACATAAAGATTTTACTTACTTAAATTTGTCAAAAGTGTGTCACACGTCTATTATTAAAAATAGTTCTGGACTAGTGCTCAAGAAGACAGAGCACATCCGCTTAATCCTTTGGTAATAGAGGTTATCAAAGGCACAATCCCAGAATGCCTTAGCCACCCCTTAACAAACAACAATTTGCATAACATTACAACAGGCCAACAATGTGCATTATGCTGTATTGGTTTAGGTACTCACAGGGTCTTGTGCAGCTCAGTAGCATTCACTGGAAAAAAGCACAAAAATGTCAATGTTTCTCTTTTGAAAGACTGAACAAGGACAATAAAAATGAAGACGGTTTTCTGGTTTTAAGATTGATAATGTATGGAACAAATATAGACTAAACCTATACACATTCCAGTTTAAGCTAAATTACCTATTTCCAATCTATAAACTGAAAATAGGAAAAATTCACCAAAACTATTGATAATAGGTTTCATTAATTAAAATTGAAACAAACACACATATTAAACATGTTTTGGAACATTTTATTTAATGCATTTTATTTTCATTTTAACACATGCTTTTCAAGATTTTTGATAGTAAAATGTATTTTTATATTTATTATATTGAAAGGAAAACAAAGCATAAGTATTGTGCCATTACATTTGCACAAGCCACATTTAATCTTATTTTCTGATATGTTTTATTAGGAATATTAACGATAGCAAATTTAATGTGCAAAAATTCAGGTTTTCTTTGAAAATTAAATAATTTTGACTGGGGTGTCCAAAAATTTGCATGAACCTGTGTGTATGCCTGTTTAATATGTATATAAAGGTTCAGAAATGAAAATGATCACTTTATACACATTCAAAACAAATTTCCAAATTAGATGAATACAGACAATGAAATATATGTGCTGAGCAGGCGTTTCCCCCTTTAAAAAAGAAATCTGTGAATTTCTTCTTCGGTTCAAAGACCATACTGTGCACAGTCGGGGGGCTTCAAAGCTCCAAGTCCACAGAATTAGGGAAAAGAAAAGCGGCTTCTTCAAGGCTCAGGGCTCAGAAATATCACACGGCAAGCAACCACATAACCATACTTTTCTCTCTGAATCCCTTACATAAAGAATAGTTTGCTTTACCTGTTATTACAGATTTTTTTGGTTGATGACTTGGACAAAGCTTCCACATTAGGATGACCTCAGAAATGGACATTTTGGAGAGATGCAAATGGCCTAAGTGTTTTAAGCCTATTCTATGTTCAGTGAGATGCAAGCAGCTCCAGGTAGGTGGATGGCACCACTGCAGTATGTAAATAACTAATCGTATTTTACTGTATTTATTTCTTGCTTGTCTCAAAACTTTGGAGGGTTTTGGTGCTGGCTGAGTTTTTATTTAAGGCAGATTACAAAACATATGCACGTGGTAAACTATTTTATATTTTATTATTCAGCTACCTTTTCTTATCCTATTTTATTAACAATAATTTACTATCTACAACTTTGCAAAGTGTTCCAGTATGGTCCTTTTAAATCCACTCTCAGTGACAGTGCTCCTCTTATATATTTAGGCATAGGGAGGATTGTACACTTAGTAATTAACTTCTACATTCTTTAGACCTGAACCTTAGTGCTCATGATTATGCATCACTGGTCATATTTGTAAGAAAGAAAACTGTGACTGATGTAAAATAATTAGTGCACCTTGGAATCGGGCTGCTCTTTGCCAGCACTGGATCAGTGCTAGCTAATGGGGTGTGAAAGGGGATTGCTACCTGGCTGTGTCATGTCTTTCCTTTCTGAATTATGCAGTATATGTATGCATGGCATGATGATGGACTCATACAGAGCTGCTCCACTACCCAATTATATCAATGTCATAACTATTTTAGCTGCTAGGATGACTCACTGTGTTAAAGTAATTGTATTTGGTGCTTTTTAAAGATTCTTTATACATATTATATTTTATTTAAAAAAATACATATTTTATTAAATAATAAAAATGGCAATATTGCACAAGAGGCAAAAATTAGAAAAAAAATTCTATTGATAAAAATATTGCCATTTAGTAATATAATAATACAGAAATGTTCACAACGTTGAGAGTTGGTTAATGATATGCCTTTAACCCTAATAGCAAAGCTAGCTTGCTGTATTTTGCATTAATTGTCAGGAAAACAACTAATGGATAACTATTATATATTAATGCTTCAGATTTTGTATTGTTTTTACAATAAGCTTAATTATTTATCTGACTTGATAGAAACTGTCACTATTCCTGCTGATGTTCAAATTATTTTTATGAAGCACAAAATGGCACAGAAAAGAAATCTTACTGACATCACAATTTTTTATGCATTTTAAACATATTATCTCTATTTATGCCCCAGTATCAATATTTTTGTCTAATAACTAAATCAAACCTTTTGAATTCATTTGTATTCATTGTATGATTTGCTCAACAGCCTGCTTATTTAGCCCTCTAGTTTTGTGGTTCCAGGCCATTCTGCATCAGTAAGCAGTGAACAAGCGTAGAAATCTCCTTTACATCTGTAACTAAAAGGGCCACAACCATGTGCCTTCAAAAGTGAAATGCCACAAAAATCTCACAGTTCTTTGAAAAAAAAAACTGTGTATAAAACAGGCAACTTACTTGTTAAAAACTATATCTATACTTTCTTTATATATTACTTCACTTACAAGCACAGAATCCTGGTCAGCAGGTTAAATAATTTAGAGTTGGAAGATGATTAAATAAATAGTGGCAATGTAAAAATGAAGTTTTATATTAAATAAATGAAGAAATGACGTAAAATACATATACAAAATACATTACATATTAATGTAAATACATTAGACATAGCATACAAAAACATTTCCATAACATTAACAATTATTTCCAAATAATTTTGTTTTAATAACAGATGCATATTAAAAATTATGTTCTCAGTTATTAAAATATTTGTTTACAATTATTGAATTAATGAGTAAGGCTTTGGTCCACAGACAGCAAGCATTATAGAATGATTTGACTAAATTTGGGTTGACATACAATGGTAATTCTAAGGCAGGCTGAAATGGTGTGATACATATCAAATGTATGTTTAATATAGATCAAAGTAAGATAAACATTTATAATATGTGCAAAAAATACTTCAAATTTAACTGTGATGGGATTTTAGTGGCTTAATGGTTTTCTTTTAGCAGTTTCTCATTATATCAACATGACATCACAGAAAGCCTTTTGCTTTATGTATTTATATTTTACATAGTAATTAAATGCTTTAAATTGCCCCATAGAGTGTGTGTCTGTGTGTGTGTGTGTGTGTGTGTGTGTGTGTGTGTGTGTGTGTGTGTGTGTGTGTGTGTGTGTGTGTGTGTGTGTGTGTGTGTGTGTGTGTGTGAGTGAGTGAGTGTGCCCAGCAATAGATTGGCGCACTGTCCTGGGTGCATCTGCCCAGCACCCAAAACGCTCTCTCCTAAATGGATTAAGTGGAAGGTATTGAAGGAAAGAATTAATTTTACATTGTACATAGTAACACATACTTTAAAATAGGTAAACTGAAAGAGAATGTATGAAAATTAATTATTTTAAATTATAATACATACATACATTCCTCCAGTACAATAAATGCTACAGTATTTAATTATTTTGCTAAAGAGATCAAACTTTTTTTTTATTGAACGACTTTGTTTTTAATGATGTAATATTTATAATTTGCAGCTTAAATATGTGATGTAGGCATGGAGTTTACTGCTTTAACAACATAATACACACATAGTCTTACATTAGATAAAGCAATGCATTTATCTTTTTTCATTTTGTTTATACTATAGCTATAAATTTAATAAGCTTTGTAAGCCCTTGGAGTAGACATGTAGAAATATTACTTTAATAGTTGAGTTCATTTACATTGTGTTTCAGATTTTAATATTAGGATTATTAAACTGATTTGTTTCTTCTGAGCAAGAAAAGAAATTAAGAGGGACAAATGTTTCTCAAAAATATCTCGGTCAGTACTTTTTGATTTTGATAAATCATGTTTAGATATAATTTGCATACTTTTCCTGGATTTTAAATGACATTTTTTGTACTACACTAAATTTAGTACTCACATAGTACATTCATTATAATATCGTTATCTTTAAATGAAAAGTTTTCCATCTATTCAGCTGATTAATATAATATACATAATGAACATACATTTATATCACTACAGTAAGTTTGTTTACAATATTTAATTTAAGAAATTGGGTTACGAGTCCCAGCGTTAGGGTGGAGAAGCCATGTTGTTTTCAAATAACAAGTGGGTTTAAGAACAAAGATGTCAAATGTCATACAATAAATTAGGTGCAGTTTTGTAATTATTCTTTACCTAAATAACACCTAAAACTCATGGTCATTTACAAGCTTTCTTAGGTATGTGTTTACCCAAACAATAAGCTTCACTGTGTCTTAATGTGGTGTTTTTCAAGAAATATATAACAAATTTGAATACTATATTATAGTCTAGATGAATAATTGAATGTAATTAACATAAACATCATGTCTAACAGCATTTTTTAGACACCATTTTGTATTTCTTTGATGAGACATGTCAGACTAAAAATGATGGTTTCCACCAGGAGATGTTATATTGTTCCATGACTCTGGTTTTTACATATTGTAATTTTTTATACTATTAAATATACAGGTATTTAATAATTTAAAAATATAAAAATGATTTACTTGCATACAGCAAGAATATCCTGGTTCTGATTCCTGAGGCATTGGCCAGGGTTCTTTCTGTATAGAGTTTGCATTTTCTCATATTATTATTTATAAATAATTCTATACAGAATATCAATTCTGAAGTCTGAAAATATCAATTTATCAAACGCATGAGTAAAACTGTATGAGTTTGTGAAAGTTTTAACACTGAAAATTAGTTTTAAAGCAGAAGTGAGGCAGGAAAGCTGGGGAGCCTTGTAGGAAAATGCTCTTCAACCAGCAAAGAGTTTTATGGACTATGTGTAAAAATCTGCATCTTGTGAACAACATTCATATCCTGGGTTATATAATTATGAAATGAAATCCGCCATGTACTTTTGACCTAGATGATACAGTACATTGTATACATGATAAATAAGTCTATTATTGGTCACATTTCCTGTTTTTATTTCCACAATATTTTGAATTCGGTAAATAAAGAGCAAATGCTTTAAAACATGTGAAAATGTTGTATAATATTATATACTTTTTTCTTAAACTTATTTTAATTTTCCCCTTTTTGCATTTAAACCCAGTATTATTTGTACCTGCTTTGTGTAACTTTAATTATGATGTTTTATAACTAATCTCTTTGTCTGTGTTTATATGTGTATGTGTTTCTCAAAAATGCGATTATTCTTCATTACAGCAATATGCATGCTGTGGGTTGCTCAAAGAAGAAGATTTGGCCGGCCATGGTACTGGGACATGTTTTGATTTGTAACCATAACTGCTCCTCACTAAATTCACAAAATCAATGTTCAGCATGACAGTTTTATCTGTTGCACTGTGTTTAAAATACGGCACAGATAACTTTTTGCAACACGTTTCTATATTTCCTCAATATTCAGTGCAAATATTATGTTTTTTATATGTAATTCTTTAATTTATGGTGTTTGTTATCTCTATAAAAACCAAAGTAAAGTAACACAACCACCACCCCCGCACACAAATACATAACCAAAACATTTATACCCTAAAATTGGAGGGTAACCAACTGCAAGCAAATTAATGATGCTGATATGAAACATCAGGGGGTCCAGGTACTGAAAGTAAGAGATAGTCACAATCAAAGCATGTCTGTGTTACTCTCAGACAGTCTCACACACACACACACACACACACACACACACACACACACGGTTTTATGCATTTATGCAGTTTTTACATAGACTTCTACTTATTTTACAGAGACTTATCCAAACCTTAACCTTAACTATAAATATTACTATTCTAATATTAATCATAACATTTTCATAACTGTAGCAATACAACTGATTTCACTTTCAAAAATATGATTAACATTGTGGGGACCAGCTTATGGTTCACACAATTACATTGGGTCAATGTTATATTTACACATGTACACACACATTTCTAAAAGTGTCAAATGTTTCCATATTAGCAATGATCTCTAGGATAAACTATTATAGAAATTCTTTAGCTGATCTCTTGCGAGTAGAATAAAAAAAAGTAAGATGTGCAAGGTTGTGCAATTAATGTGGAATTAACTAACTTAAACCAACATGAAGTTAATGTATTTATCTTAAAATGTACTTTAAGTTCCTCATAACTATTGTTATTAAAATTAAGATGATTTCAGAGTGTGGAGACATCTGTGTAATCATAAGTTTCTTCAAATAATGGTCAATGGCATTGGTACTAATGGCTGGATATCTAAACTTTTTGTATTAATGTCTTTAGATATCAGTACCTATACTTTGTGCTAATGAACTTATGAATATGATTAATGTTTATAGCTTTTATATTACCACACAATAAACTCCAACATGTAGGCAAGGGGCAAAATAATATTTTTGCACACTCTTGATTAATCTGTAAAAAAAGTGATTCATGTTGGAGATTGCTAAAGGTAGATACAAACAATTATTTAAATGCACTTAAAAAGGTTTTTTAACAATTAGGTCTGCAGCATTTCTTAGAGGTGTGAAAATGTGAGTTAAGTTATTGGCTTCATGATAAGCTTATCATAATAAGTTGTTACAAAATATGTGCAAATATGAGACTACTGCCTTGTGTCTTTGAATTCATATTTTAAGTTGAATCTTAAACAAAGCATTTAAGTGTTTAATGTAATATGTTCTGCAAATTCAAAAAGATATTCAGTAATCAGTACGCTATGGGAATAAAATCTTATATTTGGGCATTTCGTTTAAAAACAAATATTTTTTATTTGAAAAAAATAATTAGGAAGGTAAAATATAAATATAAAGAAAATTAGAAAATGTTATATAGAAAAATGTTAAATATGTTATCTATAAACAATACATACTTTACTGCCATAGAATTTTGTCTATAGTTCATCAATTCCAATCTATATTTATATTGTGATTTGTATTGAATGTGACATCTATTCAAGCACATTCATCCTTCTTATGACCCCTGTGAATACAGACAGATTTTTCATATCTGGAAACAACAAAAATGACAACACATCTGTATTGCCAGCATATTTTATATCTTCCTCAAGGTGCACATATAAAAGTATAATTGTAATTTCCACTAAGGTACATTTACACAATTCTTACTCTTGGAAAAACATATGCATACTGTGGTATTTAACTTATAACTGGGTTAAAGTTTCTTTTTGTGTGTTGCTGTTTTATGGCATATATTTTGAGTTCAAACTCAAAATAAAGATTAATATGGATTTCTACACAGTACCAAATGTTAAAAAAAAAACACTTTATAATGGTAGAAACATTTACTAATCATGATTACGTCTTATGTATGATTAAGGTTTGGTGACAACAATAACATGGTTTAATTAAGCTAGTTTAATAAACTATGTGTGTTATGCAGTGATAGAATACACATCCTAAAAAACCAAAAGCACAAATCTGAGTTCAATTAAGTATTGTTTATTTAACATGACAGTAGAATAGAAGAGGGTATTCTCAAATATATATATATTCCCATAAGATTAGTTTACGATTTTTAACAAATTAATTTCAACTTTAAACTTGTATATTGTTAAAATTGTACATTGTTACCACCATTTGTTTCATTTATATTTTGGCAATTTTACCCTGCCTTATTGAAAATACATTCTATGTGTGTGCGTCAGTGTATGAGGCACAAAAATGATAGAGCTCCTGGAAGGCTTGTTGGCCAGTTTACTTTGAGGCTCACGCTTAGCCCAGCAGAAAACAGCAGGGAGTCCACTACAAAACCCAGGAACAAATGTCACCAGTCACCCCCCTAGCCTGCCAATCCTCCCCTCTATCTCTGTCTCTCCCTATTTCACTCTCACACTTTCTGGCGCGCGTGCACACACACACACACACACACACACACACACACACACACACACACACAACTTCACAGAATCTTATGAGCTCTGGGAGCCAGAAAGAAACAGAGGCACTACAGCCACCAGGAAAAACAAATATGATTGAGAAGAGCATGTGTATGTCTTAGCTGTTGTCAAACAGATTAGAATGAGATTAAAAAAACTTAATGTGAAGGTGATAAGAGATAATACAGTGGCGTGATTATCCTGACATGGTCTAGACTGTCCAACTGCCTCTGTCTGACTAAACAGAAGACACTGGTAATAGGTAGAAAATCTGTATTAAATTCAAAATGTAATTAAGTAATAAATTGTCTAAGAAAACTAAGAAATTGTCTTTTTTAGTTTTTAAAAGCACACATTTATATTGGTATATTGACAAAAAAAAGCAGTTCTGTGGATTTAGAAGCCAATTAGAATATGCCGCGTGAGAGTATCTTAATCAGCAGAATAATTAGAGCCCCCTGCTGAGACTGGGGACACAGCAAGGTCCAAGCCAACACACATGCAGATATTTTGAGCTTCAAAAAGCAAACCAATCACTTCAGCATAAAATACTTTTGAAAGCAACAACTAAATGAACAATGTGAGTCTCGGTAACTTGGCATCATTAAAATGACCAAGGCTAAGTAATGAGCATCAGAAAAAATAGCTAGTAATTTGTTGGGATTTCTTTCTTAATTGTTAGTAGGATATGTTTAAATAGGATGTGTTGTGAAATGACATTGCTGCACTATATTGATGGCACCAAATGCTTATTTCTTTCTAGGCAATTTTTTTTATTAATTAACATTGTAAAAATGTACATATTTTATTTCTTTGTGCATTGTATGAATATAATTTATAGACACGTATATTTCCTATATTAATATATTATTAAATTCATGTATCACACTATCAGTTTACTTTTTTTTAAGTAAAGAGTGTATTATGCAAGTTTTTCTGGCACCTGATGAGTTTGTTTGATAAAATACAATGAGCTAGGTAAAATACAGCAATAAGCAGGTGGGTTAAGGATTTCTTTCATCATTATATTCAGATAATTACACATTAAAACTAATGATGTTTTACAAACAAATGTTTATTTGGTTATTAGAGTTATAATTCTTTATTAAACATATATACCAGCTCTAATTTTTAGGCCTTCATGTGTGCCTACATGTGCCTACATTTAGGCCTATACTGTCCTGCACTTTAGATGACATTTGTCCAATTCTGTCATTACTTAATATAGATTTGGTAAATTTAATTCAATTTGTCAGACATATATTACATGGCTAACATTGACATTGAATTTAAATGTAAAAACTAGAATAAAATTACTAAATAATTTCATATTATTTTATCATATTCATATTAAATAACTTCAACTTTGAGGTATTGTATATGGAAAATGGCTTGAAATAAATGTGAAAGTGAATGTTACAATTTTAATATGAATTTTTTATGTTTTGAGGTAACAGTACACTGTTAAATCTATATAGTTTTATATTGGTTGTCTCAAATGATAGTTTGCTATCAAATAAAGCATTTTACTAATTTGACATTACAATAAATAAAAAAATGACATTATAGTGTAATAAAATAGCAACAGTGATAAAGCCAGTTAGCATTTCTTTATTTCAGTTAGTAATGATAGTAATAAGGAAAGTAAATAAATTTATAAATAATAATAAATAGACAGTAGTAGGTACCAACTGTACTTGTTTATTGTTAAATGTTTCAAATTCCATTACAATACTTTACTTTACAGCAACTAATATACAGATTGGTAAAGCAGATATGGGGATTGGATTATAAAACATCCCTGACCCTACTCTGGCAGATGTTAGCATATAACAACAATGCTACAATTCTACAATGATGCATGTGCTTTAAGTGGCCCACGTGTTAAAGAGGTCATAAGGATACTGCCAATCATGAATGCATATTATTATTGTTTTATTACTTATAAGACTTTACTCATTAAGAACAGCATGATTGGTAGCAGCATTCAGGATACTTAGGAGTGAAAGTCTCAAGGCCTGGATCCCCTCCCATTTCTTGCCGAAGCTCTTGAACTCGTTTTATGTCGGCCACCACACCATGTCTAATGGCCCCCGCTGAGTCCACAGTTCTTCTCCCACCGCTTCTCAGCATCAAGCTCATCGGCTCCAAATCAAACCATAGAAAATTGGGCTTAAAATATCAGGGAGCAGCCCCTCAGAAAAAAAGCCCCAAAAGCAGCATCTGTCACCAGCATACATAAAAGTTGAGCTCACAAGGGAGAGTATCCACAACAACGCTTTATATCGAACTGAAACTGTTCATTTGGATTTGTGTCTTTTGTGTTTTGTTCATAAATGGAGATTTTAGCCAGGCGATGTTCCAGTGGCCTACATATAGCAAGCAGTTTAACAGATGTGCATGATCATAAGAGGTGAGCATTATTTTTTATTATTGCTAAATTTCATGCAGGGCGATATGTTGTTGCTATGGTAGGCTGCCAGACATGATAATTCATTTCTGGGGTGAGCTAATGTTTATACTTATCATCTGGTCATCTAGTAGATAGTTTTAAAAAGACTTAAAATAAAACTTGTGCATCTTTCTCTCTCTCACACACACAAACATAAATATTAACATATATATTTCTATTGTTTACAGAAAAATATCACTTCCTCTGAGCAGTCAGCACCGATGTGTGTTATCAAAATTATGCCACTTATATACATGTAATGTATTTATGCAATATGGCAGACTTAGTCTGCTTTACTCTGAACATGTTATCTACACACACACAAACACACACACACACACACACACACACACACACACACACACACACAGACACACACACACACCCAAAATTACAATTAAACATGGTATAAGCACTCCTAAAAATATATGCAGTCCATAAATGTAAATACACAACATTGTGTCATTGTTATAATGCATTTTACTGCAAGATAAAATGCTTTAAAACTAACAGCTATTAAGAATGAAGAAATGGCAATGTATGTTGAGGGGGAGGGGAGACAGCACACGCCAGTACAGTGTCTCTGTGTGAAAAGAATGGCCGTCGATCACCGTGTATTGTTCAATCAGCTCAAAATTTTCTTTTTTCTTGTGTCAGACAGTGAAGAACTGGGACAACACTGAAACTCAGACAAAAAAACTGACAAGCAGATGTCAGTTAAGTGAATGCACCTTAATTTAAGACTTGAAAAATCTGTCCACTATATGCAGTAAGAAGAAAGCAGCCTGGGCAGGTGCACTCTGAAAGACAACCAAGATAATTAGCCAAAATATAATGTGCTGTAAAAAAAGGGCTTGGTAAACAGTAAACCATAACATTGTAAACTAAAAACCTAAATATGTGCAATTAATCGTCAACAAAATAAAAAGTGTGTGTGTGTGTGTGTGTCCACAGTTTGAAATCATAAAACATGGGAGGGGTGATACCATACAAAGAGAAGGTTTTTCTTTGTGTTAAAATATAAACACAGATGAGCTATGTCTTTGATTTGTTCATGCTTTTCACTCTACACAGCAGGAATGTTCAGAAGGACGAGGCCTCTTTGCATTCGATGTAAATAGGAACCATGGACGCTGCGTGATGAGATTATATTCCTGCTGTTTATTGCTCCCCCCACTATTCTTAAAAAAGGCACATAACCCTGTTTTTACAATTGTAATCTTTTTGTTGCTATTGTAAATAAATCTTTATTTAGTCCCCACACAACAAATATACTTTAAGATTAAACAGGTATACAGGTTTTTTTTTTTATTTATGGTGTATGGGGTCGTGTGTGTCTTAAAGAGAGTTATTGATAGATTTATTTTATAGAAGTATTAAATATAAATACAAGCATTAAACTATTAATTAAAAACTGTGAGATTAATTTTATAAGACATTTTTATATTTGTCTTGATAAAAAAAAGTAACATAATTATTAATCAAGGTGAAATTAATTAATAAATATTAGCTGATGTTGAGAATTTATTTTTTCTTAAGCTTAAATGTAAAACCTTTTATTATAGAACATTTGTTCCTGCTTGTTGTTTATTATGTTTTTTAATAAAGTGCTTAATACAGATAATGTGTCTAATACATATAGATAACAAATAGGTCAGTTTGATAAAATAAACATTTAATTTTAGAGCATTAATGATGCAAATGGACACAGTAGTATTTTAATCTTTTAGTGTTGACGTTTGTATTTTTATTATATTTTAGTGAAAATATTTAATTTTTTTCCACGTTAATAAGCTTTTACAATAATTTAAATAAATCTTTAAAGGTTTTCTAAATTAAAGTATAACACTAATAATGTCATTCCTGTTATTATTATCATCATTATTATTATTATTAATATTATTATTATTAATTGTTTTTCTTGCAAGCAGATTAAATGCATTTTATTGCATGGACTTATTTGGTATATTTATCTAAATTGTCTTACTCCCTAAATGTCATAATACAAGCAGTAACACTGCACTGAGAAACTTTTACTCGGTATTAGTGATTTCTAAAGCATCAATCAGGATAACAGCGGTGTCAATGAATGTGGAAGGGGTGGCTGACCAATACTTTAATCTGAGTTTTTAAACATTACAATGAAGTTGAACACAAAAGAAGGTTGATCTGCAGTGGGATATTGTTGCTTGTGTAGCTTTACAAAAAAGGGGAACTTTAAAGAGAATTGAGGAGCTAAAAAGAATGTTTTGTGTTTGTTTATACAAGCAGGATTTCACTTCAGGGTCTGAGAATGGCTGAGGTTTTGTTGTACTACGATGTCTAGGAGTTAACACCTTTTAACACATGAAATGATGAAGACAGAATAAAACCTCTGATGAACATATTTTGTCTGTTTTCTATTTTATTTAGTTTTTATTTAGATCAATGTATATTTTTATATATAATTATTGTCATTGAATTCAAGCTTAATAATAATGCCCATATGCAACAACACTTTGTCTTAAATACATTAATGTGTTTATTTAATCTGTGACTTTCAATTTAACATGATTATATTACACAAACACTGATTTCTATTGACTACTGACTTATGTTGTTCTCTTGTCTTAGGTTGCTTTGGTTAAAAGTGTCTGCCAAAATACTAAATGTAAATGTAAAAATTATAATGTTGACATCGATACCTTTTCACCAATACACAGAGGATCGACATAAATTTTCATTTCAGTGTTTCTCTAAACACTGTTTTGGCCTGCTAAATATTTGCTGGTATATATTTAAACCAGCCAGCTATGTGTCCTTGGGCAGTTGACATTATCATGGATCTATCAGCTCAGACAAATTTAAACTATAATGCATCGTAATATAAACTGTGAAAAAACAGGCATTGAACATATTTTATCTCAATCCAGATGGTAATTCTGCATCTTGGGTGTAGGTATACATTACCATCTAAAAGAGATGCAGTCACTTTTATAATATACTGCAATATCAAACAAACCATACATCATTAGTATGATCTGGAAATTAAAATCTCATTTTATTCAAATACGCACCAAGATGAGCAGGCTTCATAGCCCATCTGTGCTCACTTCAAGGACTCAACTGTTTTGTGTCTATTTACTCTGTGTGATGGCATCCATAATAATGTTTAGTGAGATCCAGATTCTTTATGGAAGTGCTTGGGTCATGCCCAACATTATTGTAGCTGCCAGGATGTAGGTTCAAAACCTTAAGCTAAGTTAGGGTCAGAGAACACAATCGTGTAAGCACACAAGTGGGTTTTAGCTCGCCCCCTCCTTTCACATACAGAGAATGGTGCTCCTCCCCTCTATACACTGCATCAATTCTACTTGCTTCCCAAGGGAAAGGTCTGCTTTTCACACAAATAAAATCCCACCATCACCTCTCTCCATTTCCCTTTAGCTCAAACGCAAGCAAGGAACTTAATGCATCCAATGGCAGCCTTGCGGGATGTGACCTCGCTTCATCCTTAGCGAAACTAGCACTCCTGGCTATGCACACGACCTGTGCCTTCTAGATTCATCCTGGACCAACTGGGAGAAAACAGGCTATGCATATGTAATCCTGTTGTGTGTGTGTGTGTGTGTGTGTGTGCACATGCATTCAGCTCTAAGCTTACATTCTTCTTTGTCTTGACCTATTATTACTACCATTTTGTGAAGGGGATAACAAATACACGGCAGTTGCAAGTGTTTACCATCTTTTTTCTTGCCCTTTGTACCTTGCTTACATTAAACAATGCCTATTATTTTGAAACTCCTTCCAACTTAGAAAAATCAGAGGCTATAAAAATATGACCAAGTTTCAGCTTAACAACTCATATTTTTATAAACAGAATTCAAATGTTAAAAATAAGCTTATGATTTAACAAAGATGAAAAAAAAACTAATCAAACTGAGCATTTTTTTTATATTTGAAAAGTCATGTATGTTTTTTTTTTAGTTGCACTAGCAAAGATTCATCTTCTTACTTATTTCTTACTGTTTATGTCTTAATTACTATTATACACAAATAGGAAAATATAAAACATGTGTTTTAAATATTTCCTACATTTTAAACTCATTTTGGATATTTATGAATCAATTTGTTATTGATGTAAATTGTACCGCTTTGTTTAAAACGTTGCTTCAACGAGTAATCTGCTTTAGCACTAAGAACACATGCATGCATCATTTATTCTTTTCTTCAAAACAATAAGCCTACACACTGAATTGAATTTTCACCTTTTTTTATTGTTTTCAAATGACCTACAACATGTTTGCTAAAGGTAAAATAATTATTCATTAAAAGGTTACATTAACCAGACAGTTGGTAAATGTATGCAAATGAATGCTTATCTATATAAAACTAGAATTGCTAGGATAGAAGTTATTTTAAAAAGAATCTATGTGAAATCAGAGACCAAAATCCACATATAGGACAGAATAATTAAAAAAATATATAAATATTGACATGTGTTTCTATACTCTTTAGGATAATAATGATTAAAATTATACTATATCTAGACACTACAGTTGAAACTTTGCTTCTTTATTAGAGAACTGAATTTATTAAAGAACTGTTTTACAATTCCCTTAATAAGCATTTGAAATACTTGAATACCTGAAATATTGAATAACGTTAAATGATGTCTTAGGCCAATTATATATATATATATATATATATATATATATATATATATATATATATATATATATATATATATATATATATATATATATATATATATATATATATATAGTGCCCTGTCCTGGGTGTATCTGCCCAGTGCCCGAAACGTCCTCTCATGGATGGGCATGGGGAACTGCGACCCCATTAGAGGATGAAGGATAGATGGATGATTATATATATATATATATATATAAAACCAGAAATAATGTACACAACAGCCATACATTTATTCATCTTTGTGATACCCATTTCTCAAACGAAACTGCGTTCGAAAAAAAAATCACTGTTGTTCTATCTACTATATAATTGCCATTCGTTAACTTTAAGCATTTAAGACCATGAAATAAAACGCATTTTATATGTATTAGTAAAACAGCGGCAAACTGTACAGCACGAATGTGAATTTTCACCATCACTTTCGGACAAACAGTACCGACTACAAACATTTTCTGGGCGACCCGTTGACATGTATTAAGATTTTTTGGTTGTAAATGGGAAGCTAAATCCGGTGCTTTACCTGTCACAACTAACTTATCTGTATTATTTAATGCTACAAGGTGATGTGGTACAAAAGATCGGTGTAAAGCCATTCGAACAGATGACACTTTAGAAAGCAGGTGAACGAACATGCACAGCGCATCGAATAGTGGCCCTGTGAACAGTTCAAAGACCTCACTCGAGCGCAGCCAAACACATTTTTCTGCCACATACCTACTCACTACCCATACAGCCATGGGATCTTACTTCTGCACTGAAAGCAGAGGTACTGCTCATCCGTCTCCGCTCTTTCACTCGCACTCATCGAATTTGAGGAGGAGGCGGAGGAGGCACGTCCCTCTGCCACACTACAACCCTGAATCAGATGTATTATTCCGCACGTCTTTGAAAGAGGCGAATTCCGTGTAAGAAAACCGTATATAAAACTGTCATTTTCATGATTCACTAACCATTTAACATTTAGCCTTGTCGTGATTATTTGTATTTTTCCTCATCGGCCGCATTTCAAACCTATGTTTGCGTTGATGGTATAAGTATAATTTTATTAATGTAATGTAATATATATATATATATATATATATATATATATGGATATTTTGTAACATTGCAGTTGTGGTTCGGACAGTCCAATTCCCCCCCCCCAATTCGAAGTCGCGCAGCGGAAGGGTCTACTTTATCCAAGGCGACAGGATACAGTGGAAACCAGAGTTTTTATAAAGGCTTGGCCTTACGGCTTGACGCCATCTTATTTTGCTCGCTGCTGGAGAAGGTTGAGTGCGTTCCCCGATTCCGCCGCGGAGGTGGAGTACACCAAGCCTGTTTTGCACACCTTTTAACGGATTGTAGCATAGTTTGTTGACAGGACCTGCCCACGAAGAAAGGAATATTCTCCGTTCGAGCAGGTAGGTATTGTTGTTGCGCGCTGCGGTTTGCGCGACGGCAGATAGCTATCGTTAGCGAGCCGAAACCTTTCGGTCGTTCCAACGTCCCGTCTGCATTCATGCAGCGGTTCGGCAATTAAGTTGCGTTTCGGCTTGCTATTCACACAAATGTACGATATGTGGATATATATTGAATGAAACGGCGGTTATTGGCGCCTGTAAGCGTGTCGTAGTGTAATTGCTGTAACGTTTAGGCTTTGTGGACAGTTAGCTGGTTAGCTAACCTTGATAGACTTTTGGTTCTGCTAACTAATGAACGGACAATGATTTTCTCAAACGTGCCTGAGTCCTTAACTGAGCTCAGTGTTTACTGCCCGATCGAATGGCGTTTTGAGCTCAACTACATTATGAACTCCACACAGACTGCTGATATCATAGATATGCTTATACACTAATGCTCTGGAATAACTTTTGACTCTGACTCTTTGTCCCGTTAACACCGGTCTGATTTATTTGACTCTTTTGGCTCGCTCAGTTGTTGTTTAGAAGGACTCGAATGTCTTGTTACGTTGTCATGTTTATATATTTTTTATTAAACTGTTCTGCAGTAACTGTTTTATTTAGTTAGTTGTGTTTGTTTTTAAATTCCAAGAAATTACGTAACGTTATAACTCGCGTCCGCAGAGGCCGCGATTTTAATAAACGTCCACTTGTTTTTTTACACCCTTATACACGTGTGTTTGGCTCATACCTCGTGTTGACATAGCGATACTCCAAATCTTTTTCGTGCCCTCCCCCAGTTATCAAACAAAGGGTTTTAAAGTAGAGTTTTGACCGCTGGTTGGAGAGAAAACGAGGAGGAGCCTGAATGAAACCCGACTCTGAGGTTTGTGCTCGCCCGATCTGGTCCTTCGTTGGGAGGTGGGGAAGGGGGGTCGCTCAGACTGTTCATCTGTGGGACTTTTGCACCAAAACAGTTTTTTACTTCGCGATCCGTTGTGCGGAGTCTTTTAAGCGTTTGCTGCTTTTAGTTGCTGCCCCACTGTTTTCACCTCACTGTTTCTTGTGGGTGCCTTCAACAGGCTTATTGAAGAAGGTTTATGGTGAGGTGTTTTTTTGTATGGTTCTTGAGTTTGCTTTTAAACTAGGACTTTAGTATTGGCAACTAGGCGTTTTTTTTTGTTATTTTTAGTTAACTACCTATAAAAAAATTACTGTTAATCACTATTTTTTGTCATACTAAATTATCTGGTTAACAGGGGCATCACATACATTTTAATTATCTGTTCTTTGTTCATTCATTTGTTCAGAATTAAGGTCTCAGACGCTAATTCCTCTTTTTATTTTGTGTGTGTTCGTACATCTCTGTTGGCAATGCATTTGTGAGAGCTGGGATGATTGAGGCCTTTAAAGGCATCCTCCATGTTGTAGCTTTTTGTTGGTTTTGCTAATGCACATATAGGAAAAGAGACTGAAATGTCCAATGTATGGCCACAGCAATTATTGGTATATAGTGGTTTTAAAAGCAATTAATTGTGTGGGTCTTTAAAGCCACAATTAACTTTCCATCCTCATGCAATGTCTTATTCCATTGTGCATGTTTTACTTTATTGATTTTATTTCCTTTTATAATATGCTTTAGTTGATTTTCTTTGTTTTTCCTGATTGTGATGTTCACATTACCATAATGTATTATTTCACTTAAACCACAAGTGAAACATTTAGTTTTCTTTTTATTTCTAGTTGTTTACTCATATGTTTTTCATGCACCATGGGTGTAGTTGTCTGACCTAAGTGATAAAAGCAATGCTGTGGAATGTGGACCTCAGTCTAGCTGCTTTTGCTTGTGTGGTTTTCAGTCAGAACCGTGATTCTATTGGCAGCCTTTAAAATAGGTCTGCTTTACAATGTTCGAGACTTATATCTTATAGATGTAAATAAAAGTTGGAGAATGTTTAAGTATTTACAGACTAAAGTGTCCTCTATTCTAGCTGAAGATAATGGTCTATTTGGCTACATTTAGGAAAACATCGGATCCATACATTAAAAAAAAATTATTTTGATTCTAAAAAGTAGAATTGAATATTTGACTGAAACCTCATATTGCGTGCGAGTCAAAGCAATAATGCCACAGTGGGCAAGGCCTCCCTGCTGCTTACAATTGATTCCAGATGCTGGAACCTGAAGGCTAAGCCATTTGCTGACTGCTGTGTTCTTTAAGGGCGCCACGGTGCTATTATATGTATATGATGTTTCATCAGCCACTGAATGCCGTTTTCTTTATTTTAAACAGCAGTGATTCTTGTCTCCTTATATTTCCGTTCATGTTTTATTTGGTGTGTTCTAGTTAAACCAGTTTGGAAAAGTGATGTAGCTAGAGTCTTCTTGTGTAATCACTCTAAGGAATTTAAAATTAAGTAATGTCTGACCCAGTTCACATTCACATTTGTACAAATAAAGGTCTGCAGATCTGTTTAGAGATAAAAAAAATCTTTTAAAGAGGGTTTGTTTCTCACATGACTATGAAAGGGTCATGCTTAAACAAGCAGATTTGTGTCTTGTTATGCTAATTGTGCATTGTAGGAGCAGGGGAATGAAATTGGGCCCCAGGAGATCCAGAAACTGTTGGTTATTGAGCTCCAGCAAGGTGTTAACTATTGGTTTTGGACTATGGGCTGTGAATGGCTAAGAAATATTTCCCCAGGACTGTAAAGTATATTCATAAAAATAAATATATAAATTGGTCACAATGTTGACCAGTTTGTAGTCATCTTCCTTTACTTAAATGTATTGTTTTTCATTTCTATTAATTGTTTTTCATTTCTATATTTTTAGATAATTTGCTTTCAGCACAGCAGAATGATGTAGTCACTATACGTGCTTTATCTGAAATTAAATGTTACTGTTCGGGTTGATAGATTTGAACCTTCTCTGCATAAAGGAAGTTATGCCGATATTTGTTATGAACTTAAAAGCCTAATATAATTAGAAAACGAGTGCACCACAGCATGTGACTGTGAAATTAACAATGCCTGTTTATTTCAGATTAGGAAGCTGTGTTGGCAGCAGGCAGAGTGTGGAACATGGCGTCCCAGTGTAAGTTGTTTTTGTGTGTGCTCTTTTAAATCACTTTATTGCATGTTGGCTTTATCTGTTATGGCAATTTAAATTTCACTGTATTTCTGCATTAAACACATTATCATCAGTGCAGTACTGCTTTGCTTTTTTAAAGGTCTTGTATTCTGATTGTGTGCAGCTGATCTGATGGAGCTCGACATGGCAATGGAGCCAGACCGTAAAGCTGCAGTTAGTAACTGGCAACAGCAGTCCTACCTGGACTCTGGTATCCACTCTGGAGCAACCACCACTGCCCCATCCCTTAGTGGAAAAGGAAATCCAGAGGATGATGATGTGGACAATCAGGTGCTTTATGAGTGGGAGCAAGGATTCAGTCAGAACTTCAGTCAGGACCAAGTTGCAGGTTTGTATACATCAGTGTATAGCGCTGTTTAATCTATATAGAAAAAATGTGTGTGTGTTTTGTACAAAGGG
Source organism: Corydoras sp. C115 (assembly GCA_019802505.1). Classification (NCBI taxonomy): domain Eukaryota; kingdom Metazoa; phylum Chordata; class Actinopteri; order Siluriformes; family Callichthyidae; genus Corydoras; species Corydoras sp. C115. The sequence goes on from JAFMOC010000002.1 coordinate 9,644,035, forward strand.
TGATTGTTTTGTTAATTTGATGTGATAAAATAGTGTAATTTTTTTTCTGTTAGTGATTTTTTTTTGTGCAGTCTCTTTATTTAAAACCTCTTTTTAAAATAAAGTTATATTACAGTTTATTTCACAACTCTGCTCTTATTGGTCAGTCATGAAATTCAACACATGTTTTCTTTATAACACATGCTGTGAATACTGTGTTTCTGCTGCTCCATTTTTGATTCGGTTTTATTAAACCAGTAAACCTAATTTTTTTTGTGTCTGGTTACTTTACCAGATTGCAGGATAATATTGTAAAGAATATTATGTAAGACCCTTCTGCTATTCACTTTGGTCTTCAATCATTTTAGCTTTTTGGGGGTTCATTTTGCAATATAGAATAAATTCCTTGTTTGTTGTGCTCATGTGTTTCTCTGGAGAGCTAATTGATTTTTTTTTTCAAATATATTAGATATTGATGGCCAGTATGCCATGACTAGAGCTCAAAGAGTGAGGGCGGCCATGTTTCCAGAGACTCTAGATGAGGGCATGCAGATTCCCTCCACACAGTTTGACAGTGCAACACCCACAAATGTACAGCGCCTGGCTGAACCCTCACAGATGTTGAAACATGCAGTGGTCAATCTCATTAACTACCAAGATGATGCAGAGCTGGCTACACGGGCCATCCCAGAACTCACAAAGTTGCTCAATGATGAGGATCAGGTAAGCATGCACAAGACAATGTTTAAAGATTGTCGTGTTTGATAAAATTTAATTTGACACTGAACACCAATAGGCCCTTTGTTACCTTGCTGAACAGATGTATCACTGAGTCTCATTGATTTCTTCCACTGCAGGTTGTGGTAAATAAGGCAGCAGTCATGGTGCATCAGCTCTCCAAAAAAGAGGCCTCACGCCATGCCATCATGCGCTCGCCTCAGATGGTGTCTGCTATAGTGAGAACGATGCAGAACACCAGTGATGTAGAGACAGCTCGGTGCACAGCCGGCACCCTTCACAATCTCTCCCACCACAGAGAGGGGCTGCTTGCCATCTTCAAGTCTGGTGGCATTCCTGCTCTTGTCAAAATGCTGGGGTTAGAATTACAAGCTGCTATTTTTTATTTTTGTTAACATTTAATACTTAAGGCAAAATAACTTGCGAAAAAATGTTGTTGACTATTTACATATGTTCTTGTTTCACTAGATCTCCAGTGGACTCTGTTCTATTTTATGCCATCACAACACTTCACAACCTGCTGCTACACCAGGAAGGAGCCAAGATGGCTGTGCGTTTGGCTGGAGGCTTGCAAAAAATGGTGGCGTTATTGAATAAAACGAATGTAAAATTCCTCGCTATTACAACAGACTGCCTTCAAATCTTGGCCTATGGCAATCAAGAAAGCAAAGTAAGACCCAATATGTTAATCTCATTTTAGTTGAATAGATGAGGTTGAGCCGGTCCAGACAGTAATTTTTAAAAGAGGGGGGAAAAAAATTCTTTTCTCATTCCAGCTCATCATTCTGGCCAGTGGAGGTCCTCAGGCTCTGGTCAACATCATGAGGACGTACACATATGAGAAGCTGCTGTGGACCACCAGCCGTGTGCTGAAAGTGCTGTCTGTATGTTCCAGTAACAAACCTGCGATAGTTGAGGCTGGTGAGTTGACGGTCATTTGTCAAGTCTTATTAGAAAATGTTGCTGATATTCAGAACTAAATGTTAATATTTTTTAAACTTGTTCAGGTGGTATGCAAGCACTGGGTCTTCACCTCACAGATCCCAGCCAGCGGCTGGTTCAGAACTGCTTGTGGACCCTCAGAAATCTGTCGGATGCTGCCACCAAACAGGTACATTTCCACACACCATGCTCTGCTCCTCCTTTTATCCACTTTGCTCTGTTCCTCCTACATGAGCGCTCTCTTTTTGTCTCCCCACTTTTCCCATGGAGAAGACATCTTTAGCTGAAGTAGATGTGATGCAGGTAACAGTCATTCCTGCCTTTATCTGTGATGGGGCAGGGGGCCGTAGCCAGCACCTGCCCTGTTAATGGTTAGGGTGTTTAGGATTGAAGGAAAGCCATGATGAGTTGAAGCATGAACATCCGCTACATCAGATTGTTAATGCCTGCCACATAATTCACTTACCGGTTGGCATGATGCCATAATGTTGTGCAGTATTTGTCCTTTATTTTGTGGTGGTAGAATGTGGTTGGATACAACAGCATAACAATGTTTCTAAAATGTTCCAAATGACTTCAGTTCTGTGGAATGGATTCATGTGACGTGTCAGTTTGTAATGTTTACAAGGAAATATTAATCTGCTTCTCCTTTTCTCCTCTCCACCTGTAGGAAGGTATGGAAGGTCTGCTGGGCACTCTTGTTCAGCTTCTAGGTTCTGACGACATCAACGTGGTGACCTGTGCTGCTGGCATTCTGTCCAACCTCACTTGTAACAACTATAAAAACAAGATGATGGTGTGCCAAGTAGGTGGGATCGAGGCTCTGGTGCGTACAGTCCTGCGTGCAGGAGACCGGGAGGACATAACAGAGCCTGCAGTCTGTGCCCTTCGCCACCTCACCTCCAGACATCAAGATGCAGAGATGGCCCAGAATGCAGTACGGTTGCACTATGGTCTCCCTGTGGTGGTTAAGCTTCTGCATCCACCTTCACACTGGCCTCTTATAAAAGTGAGATAGCAATTTATTCATTCTCTCCTTAATCTTTTTTTTCCCCCTTTTAGCTCATCATTGTTGCTGTCTTTCGATTGGCATGTTTGATCGTGTCAAGCTAATTTGCATTTCCAAGTTTTTGTCTAATTTTGTTTCTTAATGAAAACTGAGCCAGTGATTTAGAAGATCCTTAGTGATTAGCTATTTGCAGCAAATAAGCTGCATACAAGTAGGAGTATGACACTGACTTAATAGCTGGAGTGACATCTGAGTAGGAGATGTGCAACTAATGATTGTTGACCGTCTTCTTGATTGACAGTTTGTCTAAAATGGTGAAATGTTTAAGATAATGTCTGTACATTAACTGCTTCATTTTAGTTCTAAATAAATTTAAATAAAAAAATAATGAATTAATTAAAAAATATTGACCCACAACAGAATTGCCTAAAGTACACATAAGGACTCAATGTGGGTCCTCAAGCAGTCAGTCAATGTCATAGGGAAATGCAGGGTTTAGTTGACGACAACTGTTTAAAAATCTAGACAAATTTATTCAGTATCTGTTCTTTTCTCCTAGGCTACAGTTGGGTTGATCCGTAATCTGGCTTTGTGCCCAGCCAACCATGCGCCTCTTAGAGAACAAGGTGCCATCCCACGATTGGTTCAGCTGCTCGTCAGGGCGCACCAAGACACCCAAAGACGCACCTCAATGGGAGGTACACAGCAGCAGTTTGTGGTGAGTCTCTTGTCTGGAATATGAGTTATTGTGAGCAAGATGCTGTTGTGTTGCTTACTAACTGCTGCACCGCAGGAGGGAGTCCGTATGGAGGAGATTGTGGAAGGCTGCACCGGCGCACTGCACATTTTAGCCCGAGACATTCATAACAGGATAGTAATCAGAGGACTCAACACCATTCCACTCTTTGTCCAGGTTTGCCAAATTCCATTTTTCTTTAACTTATTATTTTTTTTACCTTTAGGCATTATGCTGATGCATATAGTGTGGTAGTTCATCACAACTCATTCACAGAGAGGGGTATTTGTGAATAGCTGACGCCCCAACAGGGTTCTCTGTCGTTTACCAACTCCGACTGCAGTTCAATTATATACTGGAAACTTAATCGTCTGCTAATCTGACTACTGTTTAGATTTCTGATTTTAGCATTAGACACATTGAACTGAATTGTTCATCTCCTCTACTCTCACTAGTTGCTGTACTCCCCTATTGAGAACATCCAGCGTGTAGCCGCAGGAGTCTTGTGTGAGTTAGCTCAGGATAAAGAAGCAGCTGAGGCCATTGAGGCAGAAGGCGCGACCGCACCACTCACAGAGCTGCTACACTCCAGAAATGAAGGCGTTGGTATGAATCATTCTTATCTTCATGCTTTCGATTCACCCTTTATTTTAAGCAGTTAAGAAGAGTGAATAGAGTTTACATGCAAAAAAAAAAAACATTTTTTGTATTAGATGTTATTTTTAATTGCTCAAAAAACTAAAAGTATTGTCAGTTACAGCAATCATAGAGCTGTTATTATGACGGCCACTTTTTGAATAAAAATAAATAAAAATATTTTTAACTTGGTGAATACTTACTATTACAGTGTAGTACATTCATCTGTGATCTGGTCATGATTGCAAAATGGACTTCCGACAATAGTCTGTTTATTTTGCAATAATAACCCCTTTCACAAACCTGATTAATGTATATAAACATTGATTGTAATAATTTGTAGTTCAAATTCTAAACATGGTAGAATTGTTTGTGTTTATATCTGGGTTACTGAGCTGGATAGACTAACTGTGCTATCTTACCTCCACAGCCACATATGCTGCAGCAGTGCTGTTCCGCATGTCAGAGGATAAACCTCAGGACTACAAGAAAAGGCTGTCGGTGGAGCTCACAAGCTCTCTGTTCAGGACCGAGCCCATGACCTGGAACGAGGTAGAGCAGCTCATCCAAGCTAAACTCTGCCCAAATCCCTATGCCAGATTAGCACCGTGAAATGAACCTCGGGTTAGAGCCCCTTAGCACACAGCTATACATTTTGGATGGGGATATCAAAACCTACAGTGCAGATTTACAAACATTTCTTACAATTTGTTGTTTGCGTTCCTCTAGAACAAGGGCAAAGTGTTTCCTGAAAATCACTGTGGTGTTGAATTCAAACGGCTAAATCTGAGCTGTGCTAATATCTTCTGATATTCTGTACTTTTCTAGACTGCAGACTTGGGGTTGGATATCGGTGCTCAGGGAGAACCTCTCGGGTACAGACCAGAGGGTGAGTGTCTTAAGCAGTGTCCTGCATTAGTGTCTGTGTGCGCACATGCATGCTTCAACTCACTGGCTGGATTGATGTGTAAAGTGACGCACATCCTCCACTAGCTGTGCTTGTCAAATAAAAGGCTGAACGTTTGCTGTTGTGAGCTTTGCGTTTATGCATCTGCTAACCTACGTGTGTGCACTTCCCCTTTCCTCCACTCCCTCCCTATACTCCTCCTGTGTACAGACCCCAGCTACCGCTCCTACCACCCTGGAGGGTATGGGCAAGATGCCTTGGGCATGGACCCAATGATGGAGCACGATATGGGTGGCCATCACCCCGGCACAGACTACCCCGTGGATGGCCTGCCTGATCTTGGGCACACCCAGGACCTGATGGATGGGCTTCCCCCCGGTGATAGCAATCAGCTCGCTTGGTTTGATACTGATCTGTAAATAAACTACTTTTTAGGTGAGGTCCTGAGGAACTTGTACGCTTTCAAACCGAATGGCCTTGTTGTGAAATCGTTGTGGAGATCTGTTTAACACTGGTGCTGTAGTGCATGCTATTAGCAGAACTAATCTGTTTTAAGTTGTGCCACAGCCCCCGCTGTCTGTCTGCAACTACTGACTGTTCTGCTCCTCTCCCCCCACAGCTGTACTGTCTGATCCGAAAGAACCTGCATTGTGATTTGGCCTGTAGAGTTGCTGAGCGGTCTCAAGAGAGTGGGCTAGTTTCTCTGGAAGTGCCTGACACTAATACAAGCTGAGTTTCCTATGGGAACACGAGCACATAAAACTTTTTGTTCTGGTCCTCATTGGTAAGAGTTTTAACTGGGAGGTTTCAGTGGGCTGCTTACTCAAAGAAAGTTCAAGAGATGGGTAATGAGACAGAATTTTCAACCTTAGCCTTGCCTGTAACTTTCTTTATACATTTTTATTTTGTTTTATTTTTTTTTAAGGATTCTGTAGTCTCACGGTACCTGATTAGCTTGCGTCTTTTACTTTGCAGTTTTTCTTTTCAAATCTCAGTGTTAAATTATAGTGGTAAGCTTTCCTCAATTAAATTTTATCAAGTTTATGGTGTCAAACACTAATCAGTTGAATTGTATTCTGATGAGTGTAATATTGTGTAGCTTTTGTATAAAACCAAGAATGAAAGCAAAGGTCCAAATACCAGTTTTCTGCTTTAATGAGATCACTGTTTCCGGTATCACAAAAACGGTCTGCAATCAAAGGGGGCCAGTTATTATTATTTTTTTATTTGAGTTTTTTTTTTTTTTTTTCGATGGTAGCTGTAGAAGGTTTTTAAAAGAACCCCTAAATATTGTAGCCTGCTGTGTTTATTGGAGACATGTTTATGACATGGCTAAATAAAATAATGGACAAACTAATTGCTTCTTGAGTTCACTGTAAATGCAAATATGACATGTACATACTTAATTGTAATTTCTCAGAAATGTGTAAGATGTTTATAAAGCATATCAGCATTTTGTCCTGAGATGACAGGAATCATGATTAATCTGTAGGAATTATCTGTTACTAAAATGGTTCTTATAAAATCAACAGCAGCTTATATATAAATATGGAATGTGGTGTTCTTTCAAAATATATGCAGAGCAACAATCCTATTAGTTAAATCTGCATTACAGTATGCGATCACTGCGCTTCCAGTCCAGCTCCACAACCGGCTCTCTTTAGGATCTCTGCTGCTAGTGATGTCACTGCAGTATCAAGGTTGGACCTGCGGAATAGCAGACAATGAAGACCTACATTTTAAATGAGATTAAAAACAATTTGCTTATATTCTCTGGTATCTTTCATTTGTCTACTTTTACTATTAAAATCATTTCTGTTATTTTAAAATTCCAGGATTCGCTTCTTAGGTTTCCAATTTAACCAGCTGACAGTTTACTACATTCACATAACCAGTTAAACTGACAATTATTTAACAGAGACGATCAGTGATGCTAGGTGATTTAAAATAGACATAAATAGATAAAACAACCCCACTGTCAGAGGAGCATGGACTTGAAGTTCATTTTTAATCAGCGGCTGATGAATTTGTAAATCCGATGAGTCCTCTCCTCCAGTTAATCTCTATATTCAATTAATAAAAGTGGAAGCAGCAAATTTTTAAACTTTCCCTCTCATTTGGCTTCTTGCCACCAGAATGTACTTGTATCCACACAGAACTGAATAGAATTTAAAAGCATCTAAGGCTTTCTAAGATTAACCCCCTAATTTATTAAGTACTTTATTCCCCCAATATTTCAAAAGAAACCAAACCACACGATCAATAAATGAACGCAAAGTCTGATTGTATTCAGTACTCATTACAATGTCCTAATAAGGAAAATATTTAGTAAATGACTAGAAGCCCATTTTAAAACACAGACCAGGAAAAAAACGTTAGAACCTGCAGCTTCTGTTTTTAAGCAGCATGTTTACCCTGGAAATGTGAACTTTGTGGTTGGATTTAACACATTCCATAAAATATTAGTACATTCTAATGAAATAAACTAGATTGGGAGGTGATGGGCAAGGTAGCTCAGTGGTTAGGGCGTTGGGCTATCAATCTGAAGGTTGGGGGTTCAAATCCCAGGTCCACTGAAGTTACCAATGTGGGTCCTAGAGCAAGACCCTTAACCCTCATTGCTCCAGGGATGTTGTGATGAACCCTGTGCTCACCTTGTATGTCGCTTTGGATAAAAGCGTCCAATAAATGTCCAAACGTAAATGTAGATTACAATCTTGTATTACTGTGTGCCAGAAGTTTGTAGATGGCTGAGAATTATAGTGAAGTTATAAAGGGAAAAAAAACAACATTGAACTAGAAAAGCAGAGCCATGTGAACTGCCACACAGTGCAGTCAGCGGTGCTTTTTGAAGCGCTTGCACACTTGTACCTGTGACTTCTGCAGTAAATTAGCTCAACACGCACAGTATATCAGAACAACAAGTTCAGAGGGATGTAGTTTATTACGTGCTGCCTTATTTACAGAGTGCAGGTTTAGCTATAGCATGTGATTTAATTTAATGTCATTTGCTGTTAACTTCTGTAGTGATGTTTATTTTGTTTGTTGGAGCATAAAGCCATGCTTTTCTTATTCAGACAGCGGAGGGAAGTGACAGCCTAACGATCACACATTGTCTGCGGCACAGATTACTGCCACTTTGCTTCCAAAGCATGGCTGGACAACTTCAAAGGCAGGGCTTCTGATTTTAGCAGGGAAAATGAAGGGGCGGCTTAAAGAAACCATCTCCAACAATAGGGCCGTATCAATCTCTGGAAGAGGGAACAGCTCGAGGTAGCTCTTTTCAATGACCGTGCCTTGGTCTTTGACAAAAATGGATCAAAGCACAGAGTCTCAGTGCTCTACTAAAGCAGAGGTCTTGGAGTGAGCGGAGTGCACTAGTGGAAGCTGAAAAGCTTGTTTTTTTTTTTTTTTTTTTTTTTAGCACTTTCTCACCTGCCTTCCTGGCGCAGGCTCTGCAACACGTGCACCAGGCTCTGACCTTCTTCTGAACTCCAGCAAGTGTTCTGTGTCACACCCATCTGTGGAATAAGATGCAGTGAAACACTAATACATGAAGCAGGAAGGCATTTAAAGGCCTATCAAATGTTCTTTTTTCAAAACAACCAGTAAGTGTGCGATCGAACTTTCCATGCACAACCTGAGCAACAGACATGAATAGATTTTAATTAATCTTTTTTTTTTTTTGCAAAATATTTCATTCACATGGGCAGTTTTCCAGTCTGTTATTTCTTTAAAACAGTCTGTTGCTATGGTTATCAGGCCTTTGTGTTGGATTCTAGCTTTCTTTTCATTACTGCTCAAACATCAAAATAAAAAATAAACATGAATCTCTGAGTTACAGTGCAGATTTATATATTATATACAGTATTGGTCAAAAGTTTGGACACACCTCCTACTTGTTAAATGTCCATTTTCGTCATGTTCCATTTAGATGGACTTTGTAGTTTTATAATTACAGACTGTAGTACATATGTGTTCTTTATTTTTGTTAGTCCCCTGTTGGTTCTCTGTTCTCTATTGGTCAGGAGTATCACAGAACAGGTACAATTTGGTGACGGATTGTTTATTGTCATTTATGCAATGGCACTGATGCAGTGAGGGGGAGGGGGGTTTAGTGCTGCAGTGCTGCTGTAGTTTCATTTAAACACCTCAGTGACCGTGACCCTGCTGGCATAGGAATAATACACCAAACAAATAATACCTGGTCTATACTGCTATACTATATTATATGTCTATATGTCTATACTATTGGGGTGCTGACCATTAGAAAACAGAGTAAAAGGGAGTAACACAGTACTAACTGTGATCCACAACCACATGGACTACAGTCTGAAATTGCAACTGCTAAAATGGACATTAAGTGAAGCAAAAAGGAGGCGTGTCCAAACTTTTGGCAAGGTTTCCTGAGATTTCAGTCACAAGTTTGAAACAAAACATATTACTCGTTTCCTAAACAGGAGCGGAAACAAAGTATACAGCTATCTTCCAGTATCTTCCATTTTTATGCAACCTTCAGTCAATCATACACAAGTCTTGTAAAGTCATATTGCGTTCCGCTCACGTGGGTTGAGGTTCTGAACATTCACATGGATTCTGCAAGTCTCCAAGTCACTAGAAAGTGCCAGATTTGTTTCATAGTAAAAATCGTTCATCCTTAAACATTGTGGCAAATCAACAGGAAAATGCTTCACTGGTGTGAGACAAAGACATCCCCAACATTACAGTGAGTACAGGTACAAATAAGGAGTGAAAAGCTTGTGTAATCTGTTAAATCTGTTCTGCTGCAGCAACTAGGTCAGAATTAAACGACTGAATCAATGTTGGGATGTTGTTTTCGAAACATCTTAATGGGTCTCATTAAGAATCAAGCTTCATTTGAATGCAGACTTTAGTAGTGTTACTGACTGTAATGTATCCCATAGTCACATTCACCATGATAATACACTTCAGCACAAAGCATCTCAAACCGCTTTCATAAACATGATAATGAGTGTCCAGTTACCAGTTGCTGAGCAAGAGACTTACTGAATGACTCTGTAAATTAGCAGTAATCAAATGCAGACCAGCATCAAAATTAGTCAGAGGAAGTGTTTTTTCACAACAGAAAAAGCTTCAACAGAAGCAGATGATTTTAAAATCTCAACCATTTGGGTGGCCAGTAACATTTTGTTTACCCCCGCATTCAAACAACCGTTTTAACATGGGTCATTTTTTGGTCTATTAAAGTGATAAAGTGATTCATTTTCTTTACTGTGGTTTCACACATGGAAAATTTGTCCTTCATGTTTAACCCATTCATGCAGTCAAAACACACGTATACACACACTGATGAATTGGGTTTAGGTGCCTTGCTCAAGGGCAGTTCAGCCATAATACTTGATGGAACCGAACCGGGGAATCAAACAACTTGCTAGTCATAGTGCCAGACAAAAAGAGAATTTGGGAGGATATAATCCCCTATATCCTTATTTATGTAGGCGTAGCCCATTTCCACCTATTACTCATTCAGCCTTTATCACGTAACAGTAAACAACTAGCACATGCTCCAACAGAGTCATGTGATGCCAGATCTTTACAGGCTGCTGTTCACATGATGTCCTGCTGAGGTGATAAGTACTTTCACCTCCCTCTAAATACAAGCGCTGACAGATGCTCAGACTTGGCTGGTGCTGCTGAGATCGATGGGGAGAAAGCAGCACACCACCCCCCTCCCTAAAACTCTTGCAGATATAAATTTTGGTATTGGTCTGTGAACTGGGGCAGTCACGTTGGAACAAAAAGGGAAGCCTTCCTCAAACTGTTCCCACAATGTTGCAAGCATATTGTGGTTATAAGATTAATTGAAACATTTGCATATATGTGGTGCAGTGATTAGCATGTCTGCCTCTTAGTATTGGAGGTCTAGGTTCTAATCTTAATCTGAGTGGAGTTTCTATGGTCTCCATGTATCTGCGTGGGCTTTCTTTAAATTCTCTGGTTTCCTGCAACAGTCCAAAAATGTGGAACTGCCCTAAAGTGCCATTATCTAAATTGCCTCATATAGTGTGTGTGTGTGTGTGTGTGTGTGTGTGTGTGTGTGTGCCCAGCAATAGATTGGCGCACTGAGTGTATCTGCTCAGTGCTTGAAACCTTCTTCTCTAAATGGGCTCAGGAACCCCCTTGCAACCCTAGTAGAGGATTAAATGGAAGATAATGAGATTTCTATATAGGGCACTATTTAGTTATTTATTTAGATTTCACCGTTACAGAATCAGTTTGTTACTTAGAATAATCTTAATTGTGGATACAAATATAAATACTAAAGGCTTGTTGTGTATTACTTTTTACTTAAAGAAATTGGTAAGATAATCAGGTTTTAAATATGCAGATGAGAATTTCTTCAGTTTAAGAGCAGACACTGTTGAATGGAGATAAAATTGAGTAATTGTAAATGGAGTAACTTTAGCAGCAATTAGTGGATAATTAGTGTGTTTGAACATGCTGTGGCTTTACAGCTTTGATCTTCAATGTCATTGCCCAAGCCTGAGTCATGAAGCAGCTGTTCCTAGGCAACTGTTTTGTGTACCTGGGGAGATACTCTTCTTCGACTTTCTCCTGTCTTCACTAAGACTGTAATCACTTAACCAAACCAACTCAAATGAGCTAATTGTGCTATGATCCACAATATGCACTCACACTGTTTATTTAACTTGAACTATTAGCAACTGTATTTCTACCCAGTCAGGTTATTGTCATTTCAGTACCCAGCCAGCAGTCTGAGCTGTGCACAGAAGATGATGACTGAAAGATGACTGGTAAAAACCACAAGCAACATAATTATAATTAAATAGACTAATAAACTAGTAAGGAATGTTCTCTAAATTTGGGGATCTGTGCATAATACATTTAGGAATAAACAAGTCTGTAGCACCAGTGCACTTAAAGCAAGCAGCATAACACAGTGCAATATCAAAAACACGTCAGCATCATTGATAAGTTTAAAATAGCCTACACCCAAAATAGAACCAAAATATTTTTACCTTAGTAGCTTCAACGATACTGGAGCTTTTAGTGGAACTGAAATTAAGCGTTTATTTTTAACAGAATTAAGTTTGATGGGGCAGACATGAATCACATTGTGGAAAATGACCTTATGTCCATCAAGGTCCATCAATCACTTGACCTCAGGATGATAAACGGATCAGGCATGATTACAAAGTGTACTGTTTACACTTGATACAAATATGTGTTATACAACAGCAAAGTTGGCATCTGCACACAATAAAATTCTAATACAGGATTGTTTATACTATGTACAACTAAGTCAAATAAAAAAGCATGCTAATGTGAAACAATATTACCCTTATTAAACCAAAGACAGTAAAGTCAAGTTTATAATCTGCTTTTGGTTTCAAACAAGGTAAAGCAGGTTAACTAAGGGCAGATTTTGAAATTTCCACTACAATATTGGCTACTTCCTAGATAAATCTGTCTTATTCAGAAAAATACTTGCTGTTTTTAAATGTGGTGATACATGATGAAACACAGGTCATTTACATGAACACAAGTTTCCTAAGCCATAATGCTTTAGTGTTAATGTGATTTAATACATCATCAAAACAGTAAGTATTAAATTAAGTATTAAACAGTTATAGTATGTAGTCGCAATAAAGCCTTATGTGAGTATTGTACCAAATATAACCATGTATATTTGGTACAATAAAGGAAAGTGCTGTAAACAGCATACAATTCCACTTGTGTGGTAAAAAAATAGAACACAAAATTGTTTATTAACATCGAAGTAACTGGAAATTTATAAGAGATTGGCTGCCTTCTATCAACCTTTTAGACTTGAAAGCTATTTTCTGAACACAGTGCCAGCAGACAAATTACATTGTAGAAATGGTGCTTTAATTGTAATTATAAATTGGTTTTAAATGCAATCTAGGCTTGACTCATTTGCTTTAGATAAATATGCTAATAAATAGCATCAGAGCTTTATTACAGAAAATGGAATGAACTTCTACAGCGAAGCCTCTCTGTCTGCCTCATTTTTCATTTGAAACAATTAAATTAGCTTTAATTAGTAATTAGTTCAAACAGGATGAGAATTTAATTATAGGTTTTTTTTTCTTTTGACAAAATCTTGTTTTTGACTTTCAAGACAATGAAATCTAAGTGAGGGTCGATATCACTTGATAACACTTCATACAGTCCATTGATGCCACTTACTTACAGAAGGCTGGATGACATTTAATTAACTTGCTGACATTTGTACCGTGTTCATTTGTGTGTGCCATGTTTTACTTAGTGGAGGTGCAGAAATGACTATATAACACAAGTTGCCGTATCACAAAGAGAAAGAAGAGTGCACACAATCTTATAGCCATTAAGCCTGTGGTTAAAAAATAGATGTATTTCAAAGAAAAATTTGAAAGCTTTCAAACGGTCACAATAATATACAAAAAAAACTCAAAAACCACCATTAAAGAAAAATTGTAAGAGGACTGTTCTTTTTGGGTCTGTACCCAGGAGCACCATGTACCATCTATCCATTTAAAACCTAATCATGGGACATTCTGCTCCTAATTCTAAAAGGAGGGTTTTTTTTGCAACCTGGACTTGAAATCGACCCCACTCCCTTAGTTTGCTTTGAAATGCTATTTTAAAACTGCTTCACCGTATGCTGGATCTATTTCTCATATTATGAAGCAATTAGTGAGCTCTTTGATGGCTTGATAAAATGGCATAAATAGATTTCCCATCAGGACAATTAATGAATACTAATTAAAAGGGCTTTGTTGATGGCTGGGTTGAGAGTAAGATGAGTGAGTCTGGATTTCTATCGCTTAATTGAAGCCCTTTGTCACTTGACTGAATGCGTGTGGATAAGTGCTCCATGTCATTTAAGAAAAGGAAGAAAATATAAATTAATTTGCATTAATGTAACATTGATTTGGACAGCCTGTGATACACCACACAACCCAGTAAACGATTTAAAAAGTTTACGACACTATTATTCAAAACTTAGCATTTTTCTTATTTTAATTCACAATTTCATTATGCTCCTCCTATAACATTTTAATTATGCATTTTCAAGACAGGTAGAGGCCAAACATGTATATTTAGCACTACACAGAGCCCAAGTGTCAAAGCCATCTTGAGTAAATAACCATTTATAAAGACAATGTGACAGACTGAAAGATTTACTCTGAATAATTAGATCAGGGTGAAGCACATAAACAAATAAATAAATAAAAAGAAACCTCTCTGGAAAGGTTTGGACTTGCAAAGAAATGTGTTTTTCTTTTTATTTAATGTCATTAGCATACACTTCTACCTCATAATGATCTCTACACATACAATGAAACAATATTAAGTTCTAAGGGGAAAAAAAAATCAATGTTGCATATTTTGAATAGTATAAAACATGGATTAGCACAGTTAATGTAAAAGTCACGATAATGTCAATTTGACTACTGAACAGTATATTGGAAAAGACTACTATAACCTAAATTGTCTAAATTTAGGACACTGTCTGCGTTCTTCTGCATGTAATTTGGATATTATCCATGTTTATTCATAGTTGACTGGGATAGCCAGTGTAATATATATTGCTAAATGTATTTATGAATTTTAAAATGAGTAGAACATTTAAGGATATATGAATAATTTAAGATGGCTGTTAACATATGCCTATGTGCATCATCTGGTAAAGTGGTGGGGTAAGATTACCAAACTGTTTTATTAACCCCCACCCCTAACATATTTGACCCTGTTAAGATTCATATCATACCACTACTGCTTTTTTGAATAAACCATTTCATTGAATGAAACATTCAAAGTCTTTCAAAAGCCTACTAACGTTTAAAAAAGGGTTTTGAAATATACTCTGATAAGAGAACAAAATTAGTTACAGATCCATATGAAGATTGTTCCATATCATTTAATCCAAATCAAAGTCTTTTTCTTACTTTAAAGTTCCTCATTTTCTACAGACAAAAATAAAACCTTCTTACACAACTATAAAGGTCAGATTAAAGTCTTCATTCTGTGATAAAAATATGAAAAGTCTTATTTCTGATCAAAAGATTATCATTTGACAAGTTTTATTTTTACTTCAAGGAAAGTTAACTTGAATAAGAGTCATCATGTAAAAAACTAATTTTACAGAGATAGATTTAAATAGATGTTTTTTTTATTGTTTAATCTCCGAATATAACTCAGAATATAACACTATTTCATTATAGTGAAATACATAAATCAGAAAAGATTACCAACACAAGCATTACACAAGCCATATGGTTGTTTTTAAGACACTCAAATGTCTGGATATCTAATGTGTTTATGTCTGGATATCTAATTGCTCAAAAATTAACTACATATATTTACACTTTTATGAATAATGCATTATTTTATTTGACTTCAGTCAACTACAACTGATACAACTTGGCTACAAGATCATGCACAGAGTGAATGTTTTAGAGATCATACTGAACATTTGGCATTCACTCAAACATGGATTACAAGCAGATATGGCAAAGCAAAGCAGAGGCATTGAGAGCATAAGAAAGGTTAGGTTTTCCCCATTAGCAATGATTCACTAATGATTGATAAAGTTTTTAATTTCATGTGTTTGTGAGTTATGGAAGGTGAGAACAGATGGTGAGCAAATTAATGCAAACTGGGTTTGCTGGTCTGTTTATTAGCTGTTTCATGGATCTGGTGATAATTAATTTAATTAGCCTTAAACACAAATCTAGATTGACATATGCTCTGTTTAGAGTTCATGTGATGTGTAGAAAAAGGATATATACCTTTAGTTATTTCTGTTAGTGGTGTATAGACCACTTTTTTTAAGTACTTCTTGTAATAGATACATTTGACATATCTATAACTTTGCCAATTACTGTCACTTCTGCTGCTGAGAAATATGAACTTCCCCAATTGTGGGACCAATAAAGGATTATCTTATCTTATCTTGTAATAGGTGTTTAAAACCATTTTCTCTTTATTTATAGATAAAATTAAATTAATACAATTATTTCCAAAGACAAATTATAAAAAATAATAGATATTACATGATAAAAGGGGTATTTTAGACAATTTAAAAACAGTGCTGGCACAGTCAAATAAATTCATTAAGCTTAGACTATCAGGCCACTGGTTTAAGCTACAATCTCATGATCATGTCCCAAAAACATCAACACAAACACCAAACACATTTGTCAACTGCCTAAATTGGTTTTATTATTGTAATATTTTCATAATTAAACCACACTATAAATGTTAATTTTCATCTGGATAAACTTGAAATCTCTCTGTATCACATTCTGTGACCTCCCACAGTCAAAAACATGGATCAAGGTCAACCGAATTCTCCAAATCACCCCATATAGAGTGTGTTAGTGTGTGTTTGTGTGAGTGAGTGTGTGCCCAGCGATAGATTGGCGCCCTGTCCTGGGGACAATCTGCCCAGCGCCCGAAACGTTCTCTGGATGGGCATGGGGAACCCCCCCAGCGGCCGTATTAGAGGATAAAGTGGAAGAAAATGGATGGATGGATAAAGATGATAAAAAAAAAACTTTCTATTTTGGACAAAGCAAATGCCAAATGTACCAGTTTAATACAAAATGTTGTAGGTGAGTTAAAACAAGGAAATAACCAAACTAAGCGGTAGACCAGTCCATCAGGAGTAAAGTAAAATTAGTTAAAATTAAAGGAGTTAAAATTAAAATCATAGATTTTGAGACTATTACGTACAGTAATAAAATCACCTTCAGACTGGTCCTGGTTTCCAACTGAGCCAGCACTTAGTGGTAATTTGGCTCCACAAAAAGCACAGGAAAAAGTAGCAGAATTTGAGTAGATGTACTGTTTCTGAGTTCTGATAAGCATTATGGAGGAACACTTATGCAGATATGTGAAGATAGAATTGTTTTCCACTTAACACAATGCAGAACAGATCGGGCTGATGGGATGGGGAGAGATAAAGCTGGATAGAGGTGAAAGAATAATGTTTTCTCTCTCTGCTGAAGCAAGAGAAATCAACACCCATTGAGACAAATGTGGGTTAAAATCCAATATGTACAAGGACATAGAGGAAAGCAAGCAGTATTTACTGTGGCTGGCAAATATTTCAGCAATGCTTAGTCAACAGAAAGTTTACTTCACACCTTGTCAGTCAGAAGTTATCTTCACTGTACAGTGAATTGCAGAACTATAGTCAATAGAGCTGCTTTGCCCTGCACTAGCTCATCTATTAATGGTTGGGACTAATTTAGACTAATTTAAATTAGGCATAATTTAACAGCTCAACACAAGTTGTCAAAAGTGGCAGAATAAAGAC
Organism: Corydoras sp. C115; assembly: GCA_019802505.1. Taxonomy (NCBI): domain Eukaryota; kingdom Metazoa; phylum Chordata; class Actinopteri; order Siluriformes; family Callichthyidae; genus Corydoras; species Corydoras sp. C115. The sequence continues at coordinate 9,661,313 of JAFMOC010000002.1, forward strand.
ACAATTTACCACTGAAACCAGATCTAACTGAATTATTAACAAACAAAAATAAAACCAAGGATCCATAAACTGTTTTAACTTAATGAATTTAAATATAAAGTGGAAAATTAAACCAAGCCAAGCCTGTCAAATACATCTGAGCACCAATATCAGCCTTTTGACAGCTATTCCAAAGGATTTACAGTACAGGTAAAAGTTTAAAAAAAAACTTTTTGCTTAAAGTCTTGTCCATTTTATCAGTTCCATAAAGATGGACTTTGTAGTTCTACAATTACAGACTGTAGTCAATTCATTTGTGAACTACTGTACATATTGTGTTAGTCTCCTTCATTTTGTTCTCTATTGGTCAGGACCCCAATAGTACTACCACGGAGCAGGTATTATTTGGTTGGTGTATTATTCATATCCTAGCAGGGTCACTGTCACTGAGGTGTTTAAATGAAACTACAGCAGCACTGCTGCACTAAACCCCCCTCATGGCATCAGTGTCATTGCAGAACTGACAATAAACAATATAACACCCAAATGATACCTGTTCTGTGATACTCCTGACCAATAGAGAACAGAGAACAAACAGGGACTAACGAAAAAAGCAAACAAATAATTAAGTTTATAATTACAAAGTCTAGCTATACGGTAAGTGGAGAAAATAGACAATACGGACTGAATTTACATTTCACATTTACAGAAGGTGTTAGGTGGCACAGCAACAGATATATTTAAAGAAACTCTAAGAAATTTAAAGAAATTTTAAGGGTTGAAGAACTGTTTTATCCTGAGGAACACTTTACCTTATCAAGAAACCTCATTCTACATGATCTTGAACTAAGCAAGTATTTTCATGTTTTGTCAGGGTAGGTACTTAATAAAATAGATTTAAATACCTCATACCAATCTTAAAAGTTTTAATGTATGTTTTAAGGAGATCTTACATATATCACTTCAAACATCCAAGGGAGCTGAGTAAATTAAGCAGATTCTGGACTGAAGGTCACAGCATGTATTTTCAATAACCTCTATAATGTAGTGAATATTTCTGACACATTAAGATGACTTTTGTAGTTTCTAGACACTATAACAGATTATAGAAATTTAAAACAGCAAGCAAAACATGGATGGCAAAAGGCAGATATTCCATCCTTACTGTACCTAGCAAACCGTTGTTCTTGGCAGTATAATTGACCCATTGAAAAGAAAATGTGACAACCCCATCACTTAAATCTCTGAGTACTGGTTAAGAGATTGAACACCACCAATTCTTTCTTTGATGTTGGGTGTTATATCCAAAGCTTCTGGCTAAACCTGTTCTCTCTTTGCCATTTATCCCACTGTTAGAAATCAGGTAACAACTATTAATAACAAACATCTATAAGCAGTTCTGTCAATATTAAGAAAGCTGTCAATATCTAGACATAGACATTTGTGGTATGTTTGACAAGTGCTGAAGAAACATCACCATTGTTATTTCATGTCTGTTCAAAGTGTGTGTATTTGTTTTTGGTGTTTTAAGTTTATTTTTTCACAGAATTTAAGGAAGGTCCATGTGTTTCTCAATATAAAATTTAAATTTGGCAGAATAAACTATAAGCATCAACAGCACATGTGAGAATTTTGTGAAAAGGTTTCCCGTGTTCTTAAAATTGTGATGGTTTTATGTCTAACACGACGTTGTCCATAAAATTGGATACATGAACAGCAGTGTTAAAATGAGATCTGTATTTTAGCAGTTAAGACCAAGTCACTAAACCACCCACAAACCCAATCAGAAATTAAATTCACACTGTTTCAGTCCCCATCCATGGCCAGCAGCAAAATTCTCACCTGTTCAAGATTATCTTTCAAAAACTAGCTTCTATCTACTGCTGGTGCAACAGTGTGCAAATCTAGGGTTTTGAGTCTCACCTACTGGCCCAGGTTACTGCAGCTGGGTCAAAACCCTTTTATGAAGCAGCCTGAATATGCGAGGAGGGCCACTGCTGCTGTCATGCTGTGATGGGGTGCAGGCTGTAGGGGTGGCCAGAACCGAGCTAATGAGCACAGCTCTCAATCCCAAGAGTGCACCACAGAGAGAGACAGAGAAAGAGGAGAAAGTGTGTGTGTGTATGTGTGTGTGTGTGTTCGCGAGAGAGAAAGTGAAAGAGAGAGAGAGAGAGAGAGAGAGAGAGAGAGAGAGAGAGAGATAGAGACTAATAGAACTGCTGTCCTCCTTCTATCTCTGCATTATTCATACACTCAGTACAGGCAGTCATTCGCCCCTGTCCGGGGAGCAGTGCATGTGTGTGCATCTAGCTATAAATGTCTCTCAATCCTTCGATCACATTTACTATTTTTCCACCCCTGACGTCGACAGCATCTCCCCCTCCTTTATTAGCACTTGTCATCTGACAGCCAGAGAAGTGGCAGTAGCAACTGCATTCTTTTAATAAGAATAAAAAGCTACATAGGGCAGATAACACTGATTTCAAATATATATCAGTGAGGAGGTTTGTTACATGCATATACTAAAAAGTTATTTCTAATATGTTGTGCTAACTAATACAATTTCATCTAAAACACCGTGGCAAATTAAATGGTAGGCAGACCAATCTCATAAGAGTTTTGTCATACTGATTGAGCCATAAGTGTTTGAGTGGGAGCTAAAAGCATTAACATGAACAGGTATTTATTTGTAATACCACTTTGGTTTTAAAAAATTATATAAATAACCAACCATCAATTAAGAGCATTTCAGGACACAGCAGGGCCTACACAGCCAGAAAGCCATACACACAATCCTTCTTAATATTAGTTACTCAGTCAACTACACGGCTGTAAGCCCTGTCGAAATCCTGTCCGGGGCTGTTTAGTCCTCAAAAATCATTCCTACCGACAGCCAATTCATATTCCTAAAGCAGTAACTGGTGGGTCAATATTTTAACCTATTCTAAACCTAACCCTCGCCCAATCTACGAATGTGATTAAATAACCGCCAAGTGTACCGGATCAATAAAGCAGGTCCTGTATATGTCTTGATTTTTCATTCAACACGTGCGGCATCCAACATGCACATCCACACACGGTACATGACCTTGATCCTTTACTACAGAAATACACACACCCATTACCATTTCTCAATTCCAAATCAATATTTCACTACCCTCTGTGTAAAATATACTGCTTGACAGATAGCTAGACAGAATGAATTTTATGCCTGTCAGCTATCGGTTTTAGCCAGTGCATGTGGTACACACACACACACACACACACACACACACGTTCTGTTCACATAAGTAATTACTTATGTGGCAACTTTGATAGCTGTGCCATAAGAAAAGTTAAATGATAAGACATCAAAAGGTATTGCATCTGAATAAAAGTATTTTAATCCTGCTCAGGGGAGTCTAATGAAGCAAATTAAAACTGTCATGGGAGGGAAGCACTCCTGTCATAGCACAAGAAAGTAGTAGCGGTGCTGTGTAATTAGATAATTAAGAAAAGGCAGGATTTATTAAAAATATTAAGGCTGTTGCTTTTAAAAGTTTGAAGCTAAACCCCTCAATAGCAGTTGAAAGGGGAAAAACATTTTCTCTCTACAGGTTTACATTTACATTGTCATTTAGTGAACACATTTATCCAACACAACATATACATGAGAGAACAGAATATAGAATCAGCCACCCTTGAATCAATGAGGGTTAAGGGCTTTGCTCAGGGACCACTTTGGTGGACTTTGTATTCAAACCCCCAAGCTTCAAATTGAGTCCAACACCTTAACAATAACATGAGCTACTATAACATTTAAAAATGTCCGTCCAGTCTTTCTTAATCTTACTCTTTCGTCTTTTTTTTCTTTCTTATTTTCCATCTTCTTTGACTTAAGGTTCTTAGAAATTTTACCAGTGCATATACTATTCTAAAGGCAAACAAAAAACATATTAAAACTTTACAACAAGTGTGTTTTGAGTATTGTGAGTGTATGCATGTGTGCACATTTGTGTTCACATATGTTTGATTACATGTGTATGAAAGCAAATGTGTATGCACAGTCAGTATGAATATACAGATAATGTAGAAAAGGCTGTAAAGTAGTAGGTCATAATGAACATTTTAGTGAAGGGAAGAAGTACGGCAACAAACAAGCTGTTATATAAAATGCTACAGAAAAATGTACAAGCTACAGTTAACACTGAGTAACATTGTATGTCGTTGCAATTCTATTGTCATGTAAATTACTTCACAGTGTTTTGTTAAAAAACTGACATTCAAGGGAGCCCTCATTGCTATGCTGACAGTCAGTAGTGCCAAACTCTCATGATGAACTGTGCTAAAATCAGCTACTACACTGATGTCCTTTCAAATTCAGTGTGCAGTACAGAGTAAAACAAAAAATTTTCAAGGACCATGATGCTACATAGGGCAACAAAGTACATGTATGCAAGAGGAGAAATCCAGGATGGGCAATACAATTTGTGAAGAATTCCAGTGCCACTTTAAGTTTAAGTATTGTGGGAGCAAGGAGTCATGTTTCTAATAACATGTTTCTCTAACTAATGACAAAATTTTATTATATTTATTCACTGTTGAACTTAGTTTCCAGACTGAGCCTTGGTCCTTTCAAAGTTTGTCACATATAGGTTGCTTTTTTGTGACTATGCACGCTCTGTAAAGATGTTTTAAAGTTCCTCCAACTGAAAACTTAGCTATATACTATTAAAAATTTTTACTTTTTGAGATTTAATTTGAACATGCACACAAAAATGTATATCCGGTTATTTAATCCAATCCATTTTTTCTGTGTATTCTTTTTATATGCATTGAACGGTATTAAATCATGATAAATGTAGAGATGCCAATAATGAACAACAATGGTTCAGCACAGTGGATGTGAAAAGTCATCAAAGAGTTAACATTTGTTTAACATGAACTATTTTAGTTCAGGATTCACTGCAGAGGGTTTCAGATGAGGTACGTTTTTATAACATTTGTGTGAGTTTGAGGAAAGTTTGATCTGAGGGGTAATGGCCCTGTTTAAATATGTGCAGGGATAAAGCAAAGATGAGATCATAATGATGACTTTATTATATCTCTTGGTAAGACATTTAAATATTTTTTTTCTTCATTGCTCTTTTACTCTGGCCCCTTTCACAAATTACATGCAGGTTTAAACTTCACTAGTCATCAGTTGCACCCATTTGCAAAAGTATACCAGCCCCTACTATCAAGTTCTCTGTTAAACTTATCTGTGAATGGAACAACAGATACATTGAGCATTCACATTGCTGGAGAAAAAAAACAGAGGGAAATGTAACATGAAATTTTTACATATGGCATTGAAAAATAAAGATTCAGAAACTTCACAAATAATTTTGTTAAGTTTTTTTGAGCTACACAATGAAGTGAAATGATGTATATGAACTTCTGCTTTGTGCTGCCTGAAGACAACCATTCCCCATTCTACAAGCACTATTCTAAGAGTTCATAAGTGAACAAAGAATTTTATACATGGAAATCATCTTAACCAAACCTATTTTCACACATAAAGTAGATCCTTAATAATTTGTGTATTTTAAAGCATAGAAAAAAGCATTATGATTTACTAGCTATAAATAAAGCTATAAAAACACAGTCAAAGCTAATGTGGAGAGATCCAGAAAAAAGTACTAAAGAGAATAACAAGTGTTTTTACTACTTGGTGAAGGGTAATGAACACTGTTTCTTTGCAGTTAAATGTTCAAGACTGTATAAGACTTTACTAAAAATTCAGGGACTGCTGAGGCATTATTTCTATTTTACAAAAACTAGTTTCATAGGAAGCACCTGAATGGTTAAAATGGATTCCACATTACATCACTGTATATATTACATCACATAGATAAAACACATTTTAAGCCAAAAATGGTAAATGAAGTCCAACAGCAGATCAAATGTTCTCCAGCCACATACAGTATCCCAAATTCAAACTTAAGTGAGCTGATGCTATTTTCTAAAGTTTTAAAGTACTGAGAAAATTAAATGTCTAATTAAAAGTTAAAATAAATAAAAACAAAGTTATGATCGATATACTAAAAGGTTTTCAACCTTTCTGCTTGTTAGGAGAAAATGGATTAGTTTGAAGTATAATGATTAGAGTAACAGCACTTAAAAGTTCTGACTAACAGGTATAGTCTTTTTTAGCCCAACTATTAATTAACAATAATTTTGACCAGAATCCCTGTGTATAAGCGTGTGAAAGCAGGTATATGTATGTGTGTGTGAGAGAGAGAGTGAGCGAGAGAAAGAGAATGAGTGAATGAGTGAGTGAGTGAGTGAATCTGACAGAGAGAAAGAGAGAGAGAGGTTTGGCGGTGTGGTGGCGAGGGAGAGAGCACACACAGCCTTGAGTTATTGATCGTCTCTTCTTCCTTCAGGGCAAAGCCCCATCTCTTGCTCTTTTCCACTAACACACAGCACAAACAGCACAGTTCCTGCGATGCAACTTATCCAATATTGAAGAGAACCTTCTGTTTGTTTCATACACATGTGTGAAGACAAATATGCATGCAACATAGTATTTACACTGTCTTTATCTTAGATATATGATTTAAAAAAGGAATTCATCACTTCATCACTATAGTAAACAATAATATGGGAACATTTCTTTAAATATTGAATATTGTTTATACACCTCAATTATCATAATGGATAGCATAATAATTATTTTACCATTTTAATTGACAGTTCCAAGATACTGTATTAATATACAGTATCTTACAACTTAACATTATAAATATATAAGGGTTTAAAACCTTAATAAAAGAACACAAACATATTAGTGAAGTGACATAAAAGCATGGCAGAAATTAAAAGCCTTTTAGGTTCTTATAGTCAAACTTATTGCCCACAGAAGGTCACAGAACGACTGCATAATTAATCGATTGAGATGCTGAAACATATGCTCAAAACATACATAAAGAAAATAACCCTTATTACAGAGTACAACCGCACATTCTAAACTTTCATGAGCAGGACATTACAACTATGATTTTGCATAAACCAGGCTAAATTTAAAGGAACAAATCGTTCTGCAAGTTTCTCTGTCTTGATTTGACAAACCTAGGACTAAGTTCAAGTTCTTTCTACAATAGTACATTGGCTAACAGCAGCATGCAATCACTCACCAGTCGTTTAAGTACACGGAGCAACAGTCTCTGCTGTCTTGGCTCAGTGTACAGCTGGAGTGAGTGTGCCAGGCTCAGCAAGTCTTCAGGGTTCAAATGATCAGCAGCATCTCCTCCATACAGCTGAGCCAGCAGTGATAAACACTGACTAGCCTCCTCATATACCTCACCATCACCACATGGCAGCTGAGGAGAACATAGATTTTCTATGTTAATAGTTCATATAGAGAAGAACACAGAAGCCAATAGAGCTCTAAAAAACCCATTACAGTAAATGCTGTAAATACAATGCAATGATTAAATGAACTGCAAAACAACTTTTCTTTATTTGTACCATGATACACTTACAGAAAAAAAGACTATGAAAGTCAGACTTTAAAAGTTCTCAGTTCTTTAAATAAAATGCACCCACTCACACCAGACATCCAATTGATGTAAAACACCTGACTAATAACACCTTCAAATGATATGCTAATAGTTTATTTATTTTTGTTGTTGAACTGCTCTTAGACCAGCACCAAGTTTCTAAAATAAATGTAAGTGGAAATATGTTAGTACAGAGCTAGTGCTTATACTATTATTATTATTTAAAACTTTACTAAAACCATTCTTAATGGTTTCACGAAAAGATCTTTTTAACACATTACTTTTAAAGAAACTATCCATAAGCCTACATACATAGAAATATATGGGGCCAAATAATGTGCTTAAATGCAAGAATGAGCCTGGAGGTGGTTTACTGATACAGACATTAGTTGTAAAGTGGCTACAATTGAGGGAGTGCAATGCCGAATCCCCAGACAGCAAAACATTCATAGTTATGAGCTAAACCTGTATGTCAGGGGTGTGGTTAGGAACAGTAAGTGGCCCTCTCAAAACAGAACTACTTAATTCCCCTAAAGACAGTGAGACATGGGGCCATAGGGATTTTCTCTCCTATTTCACTCAAAGCCTGTGGAGAGAGCTCTGGGATTCCTTTATCTTTTTCTGTTTCAGCCCCCTTCCATAGAAACCTAATCCGATGAAGCCACGGGGCAAGGACCAACCGCACCTAATCCTGCCCCCTTTTTGTGATGCTGCTGGCCACTCCAAAATGGGAGGAATGCTTTAGGCCTAAACAATGGCTCGCAAAGAGCACCGCCTCTCCTTCCTGGCTGAGGGGCGGTAAAGGGCGAGAACCCTGTGCTGAAAGGCCTTTGGTGTGTGTGCACGGGCTCACTGGCCCAGTATTGTTCACATGCCAACACAGAGTCAGTGCTGAACAAGAGTTAACACCTGCTTAGCTGAGCTCATAAAACCACCATGTTTACTTAACATGGCTAGTGGATGCACTAGGGAAATGGGGCAGAGGAGCCTAATGGGAATGGGTGGATGAAAAGCAGGCAGGAATCAGAGAGATTAGGGTGTGTTAATACCACTATGTGTGCTGAAAGGCTGATTGCAAGAGAAAAAGAAACAAGTACTGCTGAGGCCTATGGGGACATGTAGCACTGCTGCCCTCTTATGACCTGTACATGTGTTCCGTGACAGACAATACATATACTTCGCACTCCTTTGTCCTTGCACGTGTACACACACACTTTCTGTAGTCATATACTCTGAATTTGACTTTAAGCAACGAACAGACAATAATGTTTCAGTTTATATTTCCCACTTCCAGAATGTGACAAGGCTGCTCTTCAGCTTTAACATCTAACGCCATTTTAAAGCAACATTTGAGACTTTAAAAGAAAAAAAAAACTGTCATTATGATTTCGGAAAGGGTAACTTTTTTATTATATGGCAACTTATACATTTCTCTTTATTTTTTACCTCAGTATTATTATAATTATTTCGTAGTTTTAAGTGCTACCTGCTACCTAATGCTACCTAATTACAGGGCAAGGTCACATTTGCTTTAGTGTATGCTATATAATAGCTGTAGTATCTTACACATCAATTACTACATTTGTATAAAATTATGACGGACAATGCCCACAACATGTAATAAGTAAAAGCTTTTAACTTATTACATGTCAGTAACGGTGTCAATTACAAGAAAGTAAGTTCACTGGCTTTTGATAAAAGCAATATTAGCTTCTGATTTCAATTTTTTTGTACTTTGTATAGAATTAGCTTTAATTGCCAGTAAAAGATTGGATAATGATATCATTTAGATTGTATTCCATTTTATGTCTGGAACAAAGCTAATAGTCAATAGTCATTTTCATACTTTAGCACTAATAGTATTAATCTAAAATACTGTTTTAACCATCCCTGTATTAGCTTCATCTGTTTGTCTGTGTGTCTGGTAATAAGTTTGCAAATGCTAATTTTCGATGACAACACATGAATCAATTTAAAAAAATAATTAATTAATACTGGATTAATTAATAATTAATTTAGGAGAGGTTTTTAAAAAAGAATTATTTTATATTTCGCTTGTTTCGATTCAGGCCAAGAGTGCACTGATGTTTATTCTAAACATGTAACATACAATGGTTAAACATGAAGTAATTTAAGTAACAAAAGACAGACCAACAGACTATTATGATTTGTATGCACCATGTAAAATTGTAAACAGTTACAAAATAGTGTCTTTTATGAAGCCACTGTGCAATTTCTGCTCTGCTAATGTTGCCTTAGACAAATGTTATTGTGAAGTGAAAGTGCCTGGGAGCAATATCAGTTCAGTTGTGAAATGCTAATCCACACATGCTCAGAAACTGGTAGCAAAAGGCTTTTAAAAAGTATGTCCTTGATCGAATCTAGTGTTGGTGAATGTCATGAGAAAGCTACTTGTAAAAAAAAGGAACAATTCCTGCTGTACATTAAACTGAAACAATTTTAACTGTCATAATGGCTAACCTCACAGATGCTCTTGTATTTAAATGCAACTGAAAAAAAAACATTTAAACTTCTGTTTGCAGGAGCAAACAGAGGGCCAACTCCTTATTACTGCCTTCGACTAGCACATTGATTTAAAAATATGACTTAACTGAATACTGAACTTGTAAGTTTGTCTGAGGTACAGACTCTTTAAAATGCAATCTGGTAACCCTGGCAGCCCATGAGAGACATTCTGTTTATCTGTTCCGAGGGTAGCATCAATCCTTAAAAATACAGTCACAGGCTTAATACTGGTGTAGGTGGAGTCATAAACATCCACTAACTGTTACAGTACATAAGGGACATGTGAAGCGTGGCCCCTGTGCAGTCAACCTATGGGCCCACTACTCCATGCCATCTGTGAGATTTACAGACATACTATATACACATTAAAATTCACAATTTTTTTGAAACCTTCAAACAAAATATTACAGTGTACAGTATGAGCTGTAGATTGCAAAATGTTGAAAAGCAGACTATATTTTAGTGTCATATTATTTAAAAAAATAGAACACTAATATAATCTCATCTTCTGTTTAATCCTATAATAGGGTCTTGGACTGCGTGTGGGGGTGGAGAGGGGAAAGTGTTCCCCATGCCCATCTAGGGGAGAACATTTTGACTGCTGGGCAGATATACCCAAGTCAGGGTGCCAATCTATCACTTGGTACATTTAATCAAACAGACACACACTATATGTGGGCAATTTAAAGCAGCCAATTTACCTTGAATCCATGTTTTTCGGACTATGAACATGAATCCTCCACCCATATTGAGATTTGAACCTGGAAACTCAAATGTTGTAACCACTTAGCCACAGTCCCACCCTACTAATAATATATTAAACTTGCAAGCAAGCAAATAAACTTGTACATTCATATTAAATATAGATATGAGATAAAAATATCTTTATTTTTTCCAGGGGCCAGTTGCTGAAAAATGTGTCAGCATAACTCAAGCGTAGATCATGACTTTAGGCGGGACTCGTTGTTGTCAAATACTCATTGTTGCCTTAATCATTTTTAAATCTAAACAATCTGTCTTTCTGTTAATATAGTTGTAAGCTGAACTTAATCAACATATAATTTTGTATTTATTGTCAAAATTATGCTAATAGATACCTAAACTTTCACTTTGATGTAAATACAGTCCTAAAAGTGTTTTTTTACTGTGTGAAAATATGTGACTTATCTTTAAAATGTAAAACAAAAATTTGCTTTGTCTTTTAAATGTATGTGGAAACACACTGACCATTTGAATGAGAAGGCTGTTGAGATCTGTAATGGGTTTATAGAGAAGTAGTTGCTCCTCTGCTGCTTCAGTGTCTGTGGCACTATTAGACTGCAAAATAAAACAAAGTGACACATTAAATATCAGTCAGTACAAAATATTAGACATGAATAGTAAAAGATTACACATAAAAGAACTAATCAATATACTTGTGGTATAAAACATGGGGCTTTTTAGCTTACCACTGCTTTCTTTGTTCATTATAAACATAGTATACCACTTTTAACACTGTTCTGTAAGAATTTTTTTTTTTTTTTTCAGCATGCAACGGTGCCATGCAGCTAGACAATTGCTTGCTAACCAGCAACATTTAATGTTGCTCTTATAATGTCAATCAATTACTTGTAATGTAGCGATGCAACAATACTCAACTCATGTGTCTTTGCAATACTCCCATAAATAAGTTCACATTTGATGTAATAAAAAATGTCGTCATACATTGTTTATTCCATCCATCCATTATCTTCCGCTTTATCCTCTACTAGGGTCGTGGTGGGGTTCCCCATGCCCATCCAGGGGAGAACGTTTCAGGCGCTGGGCAGATACACCAAGGACGGGGCGCCAATCTATCACTGGGAACACTCACTCACTCACACAAACACTCTCGATATGGGGTAATTTGGAGAATTCAATTGACTTGATCCATGTTTTTGGTCTGTGGGAGGAAACCGGAGAACCCGGAGAAAACCCACGCGGACACGGGGAGAACATGAAGACTGCACCCAAATTGGGATTCGACCCGGAAATCCCTAGCGTGAGAGGCAGTCATGCTAACCACTAAGCTACCGTGCCGCCCTACATTATTTATTATTTTATATAAATTATTATTCTGTTTATTTAACATTTTATCCTGGAAATCACCATTTAAACCTCAAGTAGAATAGTCAGTGCCATCAAAACCAGCACAACCAGACATGCTAACAGCTTTTTGCTTAAAGCTGCATGATCTCATAAACCACAGTGGCCTCTGTATTTCTTTTAACCATACAACATCCATTACTATAATAGAGACTCATGTAAAACTACTGTATGTACATTTGCACACCTGTACAGATGTAACATTTTAACAAATGTTCATATCATTGTGTAATATTTTGTATATAATACTTTTCATTATTGACTCTTCTGACCTATATAAGTTAGGTCATCTGTTAATGCACATTGCTGTATTAAAATGTCGCTCAGCTGCGCGCTATGAGTCTTTTATATGCTTATTCTTTGTATTTTTAAAATAGTCTATTTATTGCATTACATGAATACTTGCTAAAAGTCTTAGTTTGTTTTGGTATGTCTAATACGTGTGTGCGGTCACCAGGTCAAGTTGATTGTATAGGTTTATACACATGTTTTTTTTTTTTTTTTTTTAAATCATTTAATTTTAAATATTTGCCTCAAGCCCTCATCAGGACAATAGGTTATATGTTAACAATGTTGATTGTTTGTAATCGCCTGAACTGCTGGCTTTGGGTTTATTTTACATGACCTACTTCACAGTGAGAAATCCAAGACAAGTGTGAGGGGGCACAACAGAATAACCTTCACTTCTGCTATAATTAATATGAAGTTTAAAATATTCAAATACAAAGATTCTCAACTGAACTGCATTTATTTGTTTTGTTTTTTTGATTAACAGTGTTACACTGCAACAGAAAATCATGTCTGCAGTCAAGATTTTTTCTAAAACTGCCTGTATACTATGACATATACTATACTGCATTGCAACTCTTCTTCATTCATGGTCAAGACTGAAATTTAAAACAGTTGCAGCAAAATAGTGAAAAAATATTTTCATGCTGATGTGCACAATATATTTGACTTCATATATGTGTGTCAACCCTGTTTGATGACATGATTTTTCACAAAATTACAAAAAGGGGGAAAATATCTGGGCATTGAAACCAGATCGGCAAATGATCATGATTAAATGTACTGCAGTTCAGCTTGTTCCTTCTTAATTTACTGACTTGGGTAATTCCCTCACTTGTAAGTTGCTTTGGATAAAAGCATCTGGTGAACGTAAATATAACAGTATGTCTTCAGATTTTGAATTAAAATGAAATTCACTGATCAGACATAAGACAGATGTACACACATTTAAAATGATCTATCTATAAGTTTTGACTGGTTACTAACTTCACTCAACTAAAAACGTGACTTAAAGCATACATAAATTAGTCTATATGAAACTACCTTGATGTATTTTGTAATTATCAGCTGATGATTATATACAACACAAATACAACTTTAGAACCTGGAACGGAATCAAGTTGGAATATGTGGCTCATTATGGATTTCAATAAATATGTAAAATGAAAAAAATATTTTAAAGCAAAGAAAAATAAATGGCTTGAATGTTCTCCATGTACTAATGCCAGGTCTTGTCAGCTGTTAATTATTTAATTTTATTACCACAAGTGTAAGTGCCTCACATTTTTTCCCTAGCCATTAACAAAGATACCAAAGCATACTTAAATGTTGCCTCATCCACCATACAGCCCAGATCTGACTCCTTAGGAGTTCAATATTTTTGGGCCCTTTAAAGCTGCTCTATGTGGGACACACTTTGAAGATGAAAAGTAATTCATGGGGTGAGAACATGGTTAAGTGAACAGGACAGGAAATACATGCACATGTTTCAGACTTGCTTATAATCATACAAGTTGATAAAGATGATGCATGTAGAAAAATAGAAATAGTAATTTATATTGTCCTCAAATTTAAACTATTTTCAATAAATATATTCTCAGGAAAAACTGGGTCAGCAGATTTTAAACAACCCTTAAATGTTGTTCTGCCCAGTGTAAAATAAACAAAATGTGATTTAACAAACTCACAAATATAAATATAAAAAAAATATAACAAATATAAAAGCTGTTCCTGATGTCAGCACTACGTTTTTATGTTATGAATTTCAGTCCAGAATCGCTCATGTTTTTGATTCACCTGGTAGATCAGGTCAAATACGGAAACGCACTTACAAGTGGACAGATTGTCATCCTATAGTCAATAATCACAAAATGTTGCATAGAGATTGCAGTTGATTAAATACATTGTTTGGTGGAATATTCTCAATAATGTAAAAAAAAAAAGCAATGTAGTGTCTGATCCACTTATAGCAGCACAATACACCCTAACACACACCAGTGTTTTTCTGCTTCACTAAGAATGATCCACCAACCAAATTATACCTGCTCTATGGGAATCCTGGCTATTAAAGAAGAGTGTGAAAGGTGGAAAAAAAAAAGGTATGCAGAAAGTCCACAGTCTGCACTTGTAAAATTAGTGTTTCTCTACATGGTAAGTGGAGCTGATAAAATACAAGATAAATAATGAGATGCACAGTTTTAAAGTTGTGGCTGCTCAGAATACACTGTCCCAGTAAATGATGTTCTGCTGTCATGTGACTATACAAGTAGTACACTATTGTGCAGATTTAATGAATGATCACATCCTTTAGTTAGAAAAGATCAACTGTTTATCTTTTTTATCATACAAATTAATTTCTAGGGCGGCATGGTGGCTTAGTGGTTAGCACGTTCGCCTCTCAGCGCTAGGTTCGAATCCCCATCTGGGTGGAGTTTCCATGTTCTTCCCGTGTCCTCGTGGGTTTCCTCCGGGTTCTCCGGTTTCCTCCCACAGTCCAAAAACATGGATCAAGTCAATTGAATTCTCCAAATTGCCCCATATAGAGTGTGTATGTGTGCGTGAGTGTGTGCCCAGCGATAGATTGGCACGCTGTCCTGGGTGTATCTGCCCAGCGCCCGAAACGTTCTCCCCTGGATGGGCATGGGGAACCCCCCCCCCACGCGACCCTAATAGAGGATTAAGCGGGAGATAATGAATGAATGAAAGAAAATAATTTCTTAAGAGCTTCCTGGCTTTCATTTTAAAGTAAAATTCACAAAAGAAAAAGTGAACAATGCTCTGTATCTTACAAAATTTGGCCTGAATAGATCATAATTGCATAATTTAGGGCGACACGGTGGCTTAGTAGTTAGAACGTTTACCTATCAGTGCTGGAGATTCCAGGTTTGAATCTCAATTTGTGTGGAGTTCCCATGTTCTGCCATTGACTGCGTGGGTTTACTCTGGGTTCTCCAGTGTCCTCCCACAGTCCCAAAACATGGATTCAAGGTAAATTGAATGCTCTAAATTGCCCCATATAGAGTGTGTTTCTGTGTGAGTGAGTGTGACCCATGATGGATTGGCAACCTATCCTGGGTGTATTTGCCCAGCGCCCGAAACATTTTCCCCTAGATGGGGATGAGGATGGACATGGGGATTGGCATGGGGATGAGGAACCTCCCGTCCCTGCAACCCTAGTAGAGGATTAAGTGGAAGATAATGAATGAATGAAAGCGGCATAATTTAGACAACTTTAGGTTGACTAGACAAAGTTAGGAAATACATTTGAAATAAGCTTATAATTGCAAATTCTACAACTATGAAGCTGAATGTAAGTAGGATTTCTGGTTTTCCGATAAAAATTACCCTTGGGTAATCCATGCTTGGGTTAAGAATAAAAAACTCAGATAACCAGTCTAGTCAGTCATGGGCAAATATTTTATCTACATCAGTGTATTTATGGAAAAAGCAGAGTAGCTGAGATTCCTGTTTTTTTAACTGATTTTATTTTTACACACACTTTGCTACACTGCCCAGTGCTGCCACTATAATACTAAATTGTATGCAGCACACCACCTCCCACCAATCACATCAAAAACAATAACAAACTCCCACTCTATTAGCAGAGCTGTCAGCTGGAACTACTTACTTTCACAAGAAGAACTAGCAAGGCAGGAAGAGGAGCAGTGAGATATGTGCTGGTTTAAAATAGACACAAACAACACAAATCATTCTGGAAATGTGGTGCTAAACACAGAAAGAAGCATCTGGTTCAGCAGAGTTCAGTCTTCAGCTCTCTTGTGCCCAATTTCTGAGTCTTATTGCTGCTCATATTTCTGCCAAGTGTTCTGGAAATCTCTCAGAGACTGACAGTCTGGAGGCAATGTGATTATTCCCAACCGACACTTGGTCATATCGAATGCAGCACTTTTGCAATTAAATTTCCCTCATCCATTTCAAATATTAATGACTACTGGAGATGCCGACTGGAGTCGAGGCGAGAGAAAGAGAGGGGAATAAAGAGAAGAGGAAAGAGAGAGGGAGTGGGATGAAGTCAGTGAGAGTGGGCCGAGCTGTGAGAAAATGAAGGAAGAGCCATCTCTCTCAACTCTATCATCATCACCCAAATGAATTTGGGCTTTACAGCCACTTTTTAATGAGCTTTGCATTTTCTTGGGAAATTGATTTCCATTACGTAGTCTCCTTTTTGCTACGTCCATGCATAAATATGTATGGAGCAGAGTAGGACAGAAGACAAAGAGCTAGAGCCGGTTAATGAGGGCCAATGGGAGAGGCAGGGTGACCCTCAGAGGGGAGGGGGCTATGTGATTACACTTTGTTAGATGTCCAACTTCACTGTGCTTTTTCCCATGAGCCTGCTGGCGACCCTACAGAAACACAATGTGCATCATCCAAGTCTGATAAGTCCAAAGACGGGTACGGGTTTATTCTTATGCTTAAATGCACACACATGATCATATTCACACATGGGTATACATGTATGTGTTCACAGACATGGTGCAAGTCAATAACATGTAGTCTTTATAGCTAGAGAATGTGGTGACAGCATCTTAGAGTGAAAGTATGACAACTATGGTGATGATTCTATTCTAGTCTTATCTGCATGCCAGTTGTCATTGCATAACAATGTAATCGTCAGTTAGGAGAGGACCCAGACATGAACCCCCTAACAGCACGCCTAGGGCGACAGAGGCAGAGAGGGACTCCCTAAGGGTGAGAGACAGAGTGAGACAGAGGACTGGAGAGCTGATGTTAGACAGAGATAGACTGAGAGCTGTTTACCATCAGAAAGTACTAGAGAAAGCAAAGTCAGAGGAGGAAGAGAAAAATGCAGAGAGACTATGAGTATGCAAGTTATGCTGTTGTACCTGTAGAGCTAGTCGGACAGTGGCAGAGAGGTGTTTGAGTAGACAGTGGACGATATCTAAAAGTGACAAAAGCAGGTTGTAGCAGCTTTTCACTCCAATTCCCTCTTCTTTCTCCACATATAGCACTGCAGTATCCATGAATACACCACAAATCAGTTTGATCATGCCTGAAAAAAAATCTTTGAATTACTTTTGAGACTTATTTTTATTAACAGTGATATACATTTAAATTAATATACATTTAAATTCATATAGGTCAGATTTGCGTAAAGCTTATGACAATACATGCCAAATCTTTACAATACACAATACAATCAGTCACAATACATGCCAAATCTTACACATAAGGACATATTTTTGAAGCTGTCATTAGACTTCTTAACCTTTTTACAAGTGTCTGGAATAATGGATCAGCATGGATCATTTCAAAGAAAATTAATTCTTAATAATGCTCTGAAAAATACTCTGACCTGAGATGACTCCGAACTCCTCAGAAATTACTTTTTAAAACTTAACCTTGGATCTTATTTAAAAGCAAATTTCCAATGACAGCAAAGATAAAAGATGCAATTAGTGTAATGGTGTTCTATAAACCCCATTTTTTTAGAGAAGTTGGGACAAAATCTAAAAATAGCAAATAAAAAACTGAAATGTGTAAATTGTTAAAGCCCTTTAACATTGATTTAATAGGCAAAAATACAAAGAAAATATTTTTTGTGTTTTTAATGATGACCTTTATCCTATTCCAAATATAGACACTGATGTCTGTAACACAGTGAAACACATTGGGACAGTTATGTTTATCACTGGGTCACATCATACATAAATATATAGTTATATTTGCAGGTATTAGCGAAGGGCTCAATGGTTATGAACATTCAGTCCTGGTTTCCACAATTGGCACTCTATGCTCTGGGAATGATCATACTTTTCAGACTTTCAAAATACAGGTTTATCAGTAAAACAACAAAATAGCTCTTCTGTATTTTAATCAGATAACTAAAAGTTGAACTGATTAAACAATTTTTATGCATTTTAGAAGGTGTCCCAGTTTTTTGAAAACTTTTTTTTTTTTTGCACTAATTTACAATCACAATTAGGAACTTGGGTGTTAGGGCACTTTTCCGTGATCATACTTTTATAAACTTTTTAATAATTTATAAATTTATAAAAATTTATAAAATACAAATTATGTGTTATAATAGGAGTTGGCAAAACAAACAAAAACACTATTTATTAAAATGTTTAAATTGCAACTAACTTGAATTAAAGTGGCAAAATCAGATTCAGGGTTTCAGTGACTAAAAAGGCCACCTTTACTTACAGAACCTTATAGGATACTCAATAAATGAGCCAACAAATACTGTCACAAATGTCACTTTATGCTGTGATCTTTACAAATCTAAATTTGCCTCCCTGAAAACTTTGCATTAATAATCAACAAATGAATATTAATTAATTAAATATATAATTATTAAAATAAAAATTATAATCCATCGCTGAGCACACACTCACTCACACAGACACGCGCACATACACACTCTATATGGGGCAATTTGGAGCACTCAATTGATCCATGTTTTTGGACTGTGGGAGGAAAACGGAGAACCCGAAGGAAACCCACGCGGACACGGGGAGAACATGGAAACTCCACCCAGATTTCGCCACCCTGAGAGGCGAAAGTGCTAACCACTGAGCCACTGTGCGGGCCACTGGGCACTCCAAAAGTCGGCATCGCTACACCCAGGAGCATGCCCATCCACTCACACCACACAGACACGTGCACCTACACACTCTATATGGGGCAATTTGGAGCACTCAATTGATCCATGTTTTTTTGGACTGTACTGTGAAAAAGGAGAACCCAGAGGAAACCCACGCGGACATGGGGAGAAACATGGAAACTCCACATCATCTATTTAAAATTCATTAAACTGTAAAAATAAATAAATAAATTAAATCCCAATTTAATAGTTATTTACGTTTGGTCATTTAGCAGACACTTTTTCCAAAGTGACTTACAAGTATCCCAACTTGATGGTTTGGCTCAGAGCACAGGGTTGGTACAGCAATCCTTTAGAAATGAGGGTAAAGGATCTTGCTTAAGGACCCACATTTTTAACTTCAGTTGACCTGGGATTTGAACTCACAACCTTCAGATTGATTGCCCAACAACCTTATCACTGAGTTACCATGCCTTAGTTATTGTGGAAACTGGAAGTATGGACAAACCTTTATGCTTTAAAGTGTTTAAACATTATAAAAACATGAGATAATGACTAACTGGTCAGGTCAAAAAAATTGTCAACTGATCAACAATCTAGTGTGTGAAAGTCTCCAACAACCTAAACACTTATCTGAAGAGCTGACTAAAGTGAATGCTGTTTATAAAGCAAAGGGATATTACACACTAATATACAAGTCTTCAAAGGTTTGACTTTCATTAAAGGTCATAATACATCACAACCATGATGTCATAGCAAGATTAAAAAGTCAAGGGAGTCTGAAATAAATGTCCTTTGTTAAAAAGAGACTGATAAATTACCCCATTGCAAACAGGTTTTGTTGTGTACCTCTCCAATGTTCAGCATTGTCTTCACAACAACCCGCTAAAAAAAAAAAATCACCTGAAAAGCATTACAAAATTCAACACCCTAAAACTAAAATATCTTGATAGGCTTAGAATATTTTGTAAACAAGTCCCGTGGTTAATGAGATGAAAATTTGAATCTGAAATTATGTTTGGAGAAAGAATAAGCAGACTTTGATGAATGCAAGGCGTTGCCAACTGTGGATGGGAGCACCCCATCTATGTTTTGTGGGTTTGTGGCAACCAGTGGCAAAAATAACACTGCTGAGTTAAAATGGAAATATGGATTTAATTAAAAACCAGCAAAGTCTGAATGCAAATGTGATAGTCATTCAGGTAACAGACTGAAAGTGGTGGTGCTTCTATAAATGTTGTTGCCTAAATTTGAGTGGGTGTAAATTCTCGAAATAAGAAGTGCAAAACCTCTAACTGGCTATTAAATCTAACATTTCCCAGAGTGGGGATAAACTAAGTGGTAATTAAACATAGTGTTTAATCTTTAGAAGAATCCAACAATGCATTTTGTTTTCAATTTACAACATAGCCGGCACAGTGCTTAGTGGTTCCCCTCTCAGCAATGGGAATCTAGCTTCAAATCATGATCTCGTTAGGTTTCTATATTCTTCCTCGTATGTGTGGGTTTACTTCAGGTTTAAGGTTTACTCCCACAGTCCATAAACATGGATTTAAGGTACATTGGATACTGTTAATTGCCCCATACAGTATGTGTGTTTCTGTGTGAGTGAGTGTGTGCCCAGGAATGGATTGGCACCTTGTCCTGGGTGTATCTGCCCAGTGCTCAAAATGTTCTCAAAATGTGGTGGGCATGGGGAACCCTTGTAGAGGATTAAGCGGAAGATAATGAATGAATGAATGAATGAATGAAAATTAAAACATGTATAATGTCTGTGATATAAAAACTAAAACTAAAAACATCTAAAAACTTCTGTAATCTGTTTACACCACTCAACTTTAAAGTATAGTATTCAAAACAGTTTTTTTTTTATCTGACTAAACAGTTTATAGTGTGTACCCATGATGTTGTTTACACCCTGGCCAGTTTAAGGAACAACTTCTTATTTCTACATTATTTCTTATTTTTATTTATTCATATTATTAACTACCTTGACTCATTCATTCATTCAGCTTAATCTTCTACAGGGGTTTCCCAATGTCCATCCAGGGGAGAATGTTTTGGGTGCTGGTAAAAACACCCGGACAGGGCACCAATCTATTGCTGGGCACATTCACTCACACAGACAGACACAAACACATTCTATTTTTGGGCAATTTAGAGAATTCAATTGACCTTAATCCATGTTGTTGGACTGTGGGAGGAAACTGGAGAACCCGGAAGAACCTCACGTGGACATGGTGAGAACATGAGAACTACACCAGATTAGGATTCGAACTTGGATCCCCAGTGCGGAGAGAGGCAAATGTGTTACCACTAAGCCACCACACCACCCTAAGTACATTGAAGAAGTTTATAAATCTACGATTTTGCAAATTATTTCTCTGCATACAAAACATATTTAACCCTGTTTTTCCAGTGGTCAGGATATAGCCAAAGCGCAGGTACTATTAGAATGTGGATAGTTTTTCTCATCTCCATATTTAGGAATTTGCATGCTCAACTGTCTTTAAAATACAAATACAAATACATATGCTTTTGCTATATATATTTATATATGCATTTATATATATATATAATATATATATATTTGACTTTTCAGTCTCAGGTGACTGTTTGTCACCATCAGTGACAAACGGTGAAAGGAATGAAATAATTATTTGATCCCTTACTGATTTTGTAAGTTTGCCCACTGACAATGTCTACAGTCTATAATTTTAAGGGTAGGTTTATTTTAACATTGAGAGATAGAATATCAAAAAGAAAATCCTGAAAATCACATTGCATAATTTATATAAAATTATTTGAATATGGAGAGAGAAATAAGTATTTGATCCCTCTAGAAAACAACACTTAATACTTGGTGGCAAAAGCCTCGTTGGCAAGCACAGCAGTCAGATGTTTTTTTTTGTAGTTGATGATGAGGTTTGCGCACATGTCAGGAGAAATTTTGGTCCACTCCTCTTTGCAGATCATTTCTAAATCATTAAGATTGTGAGGTTTGGCAACTTGGAGCTTCAGCTCCTTCCATAGGTTTTCTACTGGATTAAGGTCTGGAGACTGACTAGGCCACTCTATGACCTTAATGTGCTTCTTTCTGAGCAACTCCTTTGTTGCCTTGGTTGTAGGTTTTGGGTCATTATCGTGCTGGAAGACCCAGTCAAGACCCATTTTAATGTCCTGGTTGAGGAAAGGAGGTGGTCACTGAGGATTTTACAGTACATGGCTCTATCCATTCTCCCATTGATCCAGTGAAGTAGTCATGTGCCATTAGCATGTTTCCACCTCCATGCTTGACAGTGGGCTTGGTGGTCTATGGTTTATATCAGTAGTTCTCTTCTTCCAAACACGGCGAGTTGAGTAAAAGCCAAAGAGCTTAACTTTTGTCTTATCTGACCACAGCATCATTTCCCAATCACTCTCAGAATCATCCAGCTATTCATTGGCAAACTTCAGATGGGCCTGCATATGGGCCTTCTTGAGCAGGGGGACTTCGCGGTTACTGCAGGATGAAAAGGGATACCATATGGATGAAGGCACTTTTATAAACACCCATGTGTACACATTAGCTGCAATCACCAACTGCACATTCGTCACACTTCTGTAATCTGCCCTTGAATCTCTCTCTCCCCATCCTCAAACACACATACATACATACATACACCCACAAAATGACACCTAATGAACTCCAGCATGAGACACTTGGCTCTCATCTTCAGACGTCAAGAACAGCAGGGTACTAGTTATTCATTGAAACCTTGAGACTTTTTGTGCAATTTCTATTACTTTAAAACATTTGTCAAGCTTGCATGTATAAGCTATACTAAGCCATGAAAATGTACAAGAAGGAAAAATCCTCTTCCAGTTATAAATTCGGTTTAACATTTCTCTGTATAGTCAAAGTCAGGTACAACTCATAAAATGTCTTTTTCATTCCCTCCAACCCAATTATAAGGTTCCTGGAAGATATCATCTTTCATCATAGGAGGCAGAACCTTTGCAGGCTTCTCTCCATAGTAGTTTTATTATTTCTAGATTGGCATTGTTAAAATATTCAGTGCATATGAATAATCTGTTCATCTTAAAATAATAATAACTCCTATCTTCTGCTCTACTAGGCTCTGACTATCACCCTGGATTATGGACGGCATTTGAAGAGCATCACTTGAACTGTAAGGTGGTATTCTGAATGTGTTCGTGGCTGACATCAAAACACACTCTCTTCATGACCAGAGGAGTAAAGCTGAAGTACTTCTATGACCACAGGCTGGAAATAGCTTTATGACGAGCCTTTACCCACTCAATAAAAGGGCAGATGTTGGATCAGAAGATGCTACATCAGAAAAGACGCTAGCCTCCAGGCAAAGAGATTTATGTTGAACTGTTGCTGGTTGGCAGAGTAAGTCTGACACAAAATTCATATTGAATCCAAATGAGTAACCATACTTTCTTAAAGCATTTACATTACTTAAAAAATTCTCCTTGCTTAAGACTAGTCTAAATGTATACACTACTGAGTTAAGGATATTGCATCAGTGAGAATTTACCACATCATGCCTTAAAACCTTACACCAAGTTACTCTAACACTGCAGTTGCATATTTTACGGTGGATGAACTTCTAGAAGAATGGTAAAAAAAATTCCCATAAACACACACTCCTAAACCTTGTGGACAGCCTTCCCAGAAGCAGAAGAGATGAAGCTGTTCTAACTGCAAAGTGTGGAGTGATATCACATTGAACACTATGGATTAGGAATGTGATGTCACTTAAATTCATATGCGAGTTAAGGCAGGTGAGTGACTAGTTTTGACAATATAGTGTACATATTACAGAAGCCCAGAGTGGACATGTGCTACTTTTTTTTAAAGTTGTTATCACAACATAACTAGATCACGACTTTTTTCAAACTTAGGTCAGTTTTATGACATTGGGGGTTATATTTACTTCAACAATTTAATAATATGACTTTTAAAGCAAATCGTGGTGGTTCCTAAAGCAGATAACGGGGTGTTTTTGGGACAGGGTCTCACCTGCTGATTTGTTTTGAATACTGGAGAGACAGTGCTGTACAGACACTGCATGAATCTCAACCTCAAACCATGAAAAACAGTTATTACAAAATTGCCCTTACTTATAAATGTACTAAGATTCAGAACCATAATAAATAAATCCAAAACAAATATTTATGTAAACAAGATAAATCATAAATTTATGTGTGAATATTTTAATGCATGTGAAAAAAAAGAAAAAAAATGGATTTGTTCACTACAATGTGTAATTTAAAGAACATGGTTCATTGTGGACGTTTTATATTTATTTATACTAATATTTTTTTTTTTTGGGAGGAGGTCTATTAGTAACATCAGCAAACACCCGTAGCTGAAGGAATCTGTAATGTCAGGTGACATAATATGACGTAGTATCTGTACAGCGCTGTCTCTCCAGTATCCAAAACCTAATCTAATGGCAGGTGAGACCCTGTTCCAAAAACACCCCGTTATCCGCTTTAGGAAACAGTGGAGCCGCGATTTACTATAAAACTGTCAGAAAACACTTTATTTATTATGCAACTGATGAAGTAAATATAACCCCAAATGTCATAAAACGGACTTCTTTTTCAAGACGGAGTTCATGTCGTTTCTACAATCTACCACTTTCAATATTACTCGCTGTTGATCTTGAATATCTAGAAAAATTTGACAAACAGTGGCATCCTATTACAGTATCACACTCAAATTCTGCGAGCTCTTTAAATCGACCTATGTATTCACAAATGTTTTAAAGGCAGAGTACATGTCTACATGCTTGAGTATACACAGTTGTGATAATATGTAGTCATGTGAAATCTGTCAACTTCTCAGAAAAGTCAGTCACTTTTAATCCCCTAAGGAGTTCTGAGCGTTCCCAGCCGAAACATTTGCGCTTCTTACTAAAGTAAACCTATTATATTAAAGTGTAACCATCAGTATAGACAGCATTTTGCAGAGCTATATTGAGTGAAAATTATAAATTTAGGATCTGTAACCGGCTGGTTCCAGGTAAAGCAGTAAAGCTTCAGGAGTAATCTTTTCTTCTGCATTAGGAGATGGAAAAAGCGCAGAGGAAAGCCTTCAGTCTGTCTTCTTTCCCATCTTATTTTATTTCCTTACTCAACAATCTTATCTTTCATTTCAGCAAATCTCACCAATTATAAAACCCATCTCACTTTCAGAGCACCTGTCACCGTTCGTACTCAGTCCCTTGCTTCCACTCATTCTTCTACACCTTTCGTCATTTTTGTCCCATCATTCACTTTCTGACTCTATCCCACTTTCCTTTTTCACTATTTCGTGCTCTCATTCCACTTCTCAGGCTCTCTCTAGACTGCGTCCCACATCTCCACAGCTTTTAGTCACACCTTAAAGGGCCAATTATTGCATGCTTCCTCTCCTCACTCCCCTTCCTGAGCAGCACTGTTGAGCACTAGCCAGTGTTCGAGAGATAGTGCTAATTGTAAAGGTTATATTTAGTGCTGGGTCAGGCTTTCCTGAGAGCGGTAGCTGATAAGGCGCGTAATGACAGGAGCTGAATAAGATGACCTGCATGTGACCCCAGGCTGTAATGAGTGGAGAACAGCCCCCCTAAATGAAAACACTCACTGGGGAAGAAACGGAATGCTTATCATGTGAGGAACATGATTTAAAATTAGTAAATAGCCAATTACATTCTAATATTACATAAAGTACTGTACTTTTTCCTTTACTGCATCTGTTGCCACTTCATTTTATTTGTGAATAGAATCCCCCAGCACTTGGTTCTTAAATTCATGCTTTACAGTTTCATGGGGATGGCCTGCTGGCTCAGTGATTCTTAGTGTGTCTGAATGTTTTTTTTCTTTCAAAGTCCAAAGAAATTGAAGTCAAGAGAATTAAGGGTGGTAAATTTCCCCAGTGTGTGTGCCTTGTGATAGATTTCTATACCTTTCTCAAATAGGCACTGGGGTAGGCGTTACTATTGAACCAGGGGTAAGACAATTTGCCTTGTATTTAATTGAATTAAATTTAATTTGACAGATGTGTTGTATGAACTTACAATGACCTTATGTATATTTTTAGGTGTGCCACTGGAGTATTGACACTACTGTATCTGATCCACTATATCAGTCGATCACACAAACTTATGCCCCATCTGCTTTGGTTTGATGGCCATGCTAGGATGATCTACCACCCAAATAATATCTGCGCTAAAGCAAGAAATGAATCGTCTTAAATTTCAGATCTACAAACTGCACCATTGGACAATAAGTGTAAATAATGGACATGTTCATGAATCTATAATACTGACTAAAATTGTAAACAAGTTATTATTGAGTCTTAGTGTCGTTAAAAATGGGTGTCTAACAACAATGTATTTACAGCTAAATGATGCATAATTTTATGAAATGTGATGTATATGACCTTTGACAATCACCCAGTGTGATCATATTTATTACTAGCCGAAGATTACATGAAAACACCATGTTTTTTAAAATTCTTAAGTGTGAATGCCTCACTAAATTTTTAACATTTATCTGAATGTGTTTTCACAATTCTTTAATATTTCACTCCTTGTGCTTAGTGTTTGTACATACACCTCTCAGTGCTGCAGATCCAAGTACAAAACCCAATTTAGGTAGAGTTTCCATATTCTCCTTGTGTCTGTGTGGGTTTCCTCCGGGTTCTCAGGTTTCCTCCCATGGTCCAAAAACATGTATTTAAGTAACATTGAATGCTCCAAATTGTCATATAAACTGTGTTTTTGTGTGTGTGTGTGTCTATGTGAGTGAGTGTGTCCAGCAATATATTGGCGCCATGCCCAGCGCCCGAAACATTCTTCCCTGGATGGGCATGGGAACCCCCCCCCGCACGACCCGAGTAGAGGATTAAGCAGACGATAATGAATGAACGAATGAATGTTCTAACATCCAAAAACATCCATATTAAATATGTTTTATCACATCAGAGAAATGTTGCAAATACACCAACAAAATAATTACATATTTTTCTTATCCACAAACTTAATTTACATTCTGGATGTGTTAGTGTAAAGCACACAATAATCTCCACTTCCCCAAGAAGCTCCCTTATCCTACAGGGTGTTGAATGTTGTGTATTTATGTCAATCTCTGACTCATCTCAACATATGTGGACACAGAACACACTCCTAGCGCATCAAACCTGCTCTAGCCCAGCACTAACAGGCTAATCGAGAGCCAGCAGACCACAACAGATGATACACTGGCCTAACTGTCAGCAAGAGCATGACTAAAGAAATCCATTACTCAATAATTCAGCATGGAGAGCAAAAAGCAGGAAGTATGGAGCAAGAGGCCAAGCAGGTTATATATTCAGAGGTCCAAACAACAACTGTGAGAACAGAAACAACATCAAATTTGACTCTTTACAGATGTGTGAATGTGTATAAGGGAGTTATCCACAGCTGGGTTTGATTTCATCAGGTGAAAGTAGAGGGAAAACAGTAGGCGAGAACATCATAGGATGAGAGGAAGAACAGAGTTATTCAGATGTGGGCTGCGGGACCAAGAACACACACATATTCATGCTGATGAAAGGAGATTTGGCTGACAGTAGCCCTCAAAAATCTAGATGAACACCTTCACCCTTCCCCTTTACCATCAGTCACTGAAAGCCAGCAAGGTAACCCACACTGTGAGCACTTGCTCACACTCATATGCACACACACACACACACACACCACTCCTACTAAAAAATAAGAGTGTGCTAATGGAATGAAAACATACTCCAGCAAGCAAAACCGCAGCATTTGGAAACCAATCCCTTTTATGTGTATGTATGTGAAAGAGAGCGAGACTATGTCTTAATGTTTGCAGGAGAGAAGCATATCACATGTTGCACAACAACCATTGTTATGAGTTACTAAAGTGGCATAAAGAACCTTTCTGGAGAAAAGGTTGAAGGTCGGTGTCCTTTTGTCCAATTAAATTACAGAGGAGAGCCATAGCATTCTGCATGGTGCCACTGAGGATGTTCTTCTGGTGATCCTATAGAAAAAGAAAAATAATAGAGGAGTTAAGGTCTAGCTGCTTTTGTTCACTTTTCGGAGCTTAATGTGGTACAACACTTTAAACTTGCTCAGCCCATCATCTTGTCTCTACCACACAGAGTGGAAGGTGAATAGAACTTAAAAAACAGATATTTTCCACAATATTAGAAGTCAACTGCCAGGGCAGTCTAACCATTAAGATTGTATTCCAACATAAGAAAAGAAAACTCAAAATGTGTTATTCTTCCTTTACAATGTCAAGTCAAGGAGTTACAGTGCCAATATTTGCAGTTTGATTAAACAAAGCAAAAAATGAACAACACAATACAGGTTAAGATTATACTTTAAAGTATTGAGGTTAAACAAATTTCACAGTGTAAGGCCACAGTTAATGCGTGATCATTTTGCCACTTTAGACGAGGAGCGGTAGCTCAGTGGTTAGGGCGTTGCGCTATCAATCTGAAGGTTGGGGGTTCAAATCCCAGGTCCACTGAAGTTACCAATGTGGGACCTTGAGCAAAGTCCTTAACCCTCATGGGATGTTGTGATTAATCCTGTGTTCGCCTTGTAAGTCGGTTTGGATAAAAGCGTCACCAAATGTAAATGTAGACAGGTTTGCAGTTCAGACATGAGGTTTCTGCCTGTGATTTGAGCAGCATAATTATATTTCACTGTTTAAGGTTAGGGAATGTGTAGTTTATTAAAAACAAGTTGCCTCCTTAATATAAAAAAGCAGCCATTTAGGACTCAACACCATACACCAGGTAAAGCCTTTAAAACATATACTGTAAATAGGTTGCACAACTGTATAATACACTGTCAGTTATTTCCCAGACAGAATTATGTACAGAAGGGTGTAGTTATTGTTTGCTATTTTTGTGAATGGGGTTTCCTTTTTGCCTTAGTAAAAAATGCTTTAAAATAACTAGCTTTATTATTCACTCTCCCTTTTACACACACACACACAAACACACACTAGCGCACACGCACGCACGCACGCATGCACGCACGCACGCATGCACGCACGCACTCACGCACGCACTCACGCACGCATGGATTTGGTGAAGAAAAATGGATGGAAAGAGACCAGGACTGAGTGGGGGACTCCTCCTTGAACAGCCAGCAAAATCATCAGGTGGAAAACAATAGTATATTAAGATTACAGATACATACATATATTCATTTTAGTGAATATATGGCCACAACATTTAAACTTAAAAAAAATAGTCCAATATCACAAATCTGAAGGGGTGGCACGGTGGCTTAGTGGTTAGTACGTTCACCTCTAAGTGCTAGGGATTCCTGGTTTAAATCCCAATCTGGGTGGACTTTCCATGTTCTCCCTGTGTCCGCATGGGTTTCCTCCGGGTTCTCCGGTTTCCTCCCACAGTCCAAAATCATGGATCAAGTCAATTGAATTCTCCAAATTATCCCATATAGAGTGTGCTTGTGTGCCCAGTGATAGATTGCCGCCCTGTCCTGGGTCTATCTGCCCAGCGCCCGAGACGTTCTCCCCTGGATGGGCATGGGGATCCCCCTCGCGACCCTAATAGAGGAGAAAGCGGAAGATAATGGATGGATGGATTACAAATCTTTGTATGTGACAAAAGTATTTAAATCTAGCATTCAGAAATAATTTCAAGTTAAAATGAGTGTTTTTACACAATTCATTGACAATGAGGTGTGATTGGGCATGTTTTATTAAAAAACAGATATCTACCACAGTCTGATTTACACAACCCTTGTTAGTGGAAGTGTATCTTTGAATTCATAAAATTAGGTTTCTGAAGTGTTTTTTATTTGGCAGAAACACCTGCTGAAGTGAAATTGACTTGTTGTCAATGAAATTTAAGAAAATGCAATTAGTGAGTTAAGAAGTTGAGAATATAGCACCAATAGTTTGGTTTGAACAATAAACACTGAGCATTTGGTAAAAAAATGTAATAGAAAATGTTTATTTATATAGAAACATTTTCTTACCTTTTCATTAAAAATGTGTGTAAATTGAACAAAATCCAAAATGTCTTAATTATTTAAAATGGCTGATATATATATATATATATATATATGCTTTCTCTTTTTATCATCAGCTGTTTTTAACATGCATTATGGTGTAAACCATACCGTTCCAGATTTTACATGACTTCATTAACCAAATCATGAGTCTGAGGGAAAAAAATGTGTTTAAAATAATGTGGAGGGAGTCCATCTAGGGGTAAATTACAGAAACTGGTACGATGTAATAATGCAACACAATAATGACTGATGCTAATTAAATGCTTGGTATGTAGGCAAAGCTTACTGCCAACAACCAAGGAAAGAAACAACTTCATGGTAGGCAGAGAAAATACAAGAAAATGCCTAAGAAGGCAAATACAGTACATAGCAGGTGTAAAGGTCAGATACGGGGATGGACCATTATCTCTGGGGACTTTCCCTTCTAAGAGCGGCTCTTCCCTGTGCAGACAGCAGAGTAGTTTTAAGTGTGCAGAAATGCTTGCCGTTTCTTTTTTATTTGTTTCCAGAGCCAGGTAATGAGTGGGGTAGGGATGGCACACATGCCTGAATACTTGTATCCTTAGTCCTTGATAAAATCACTCACAAAGCTTGGTGGTGATGATGAGGTACATTAATGAGTGTCGGGAATAATTCACACAATACTGTGCAGGAAAAACCTGTTTTGTCATTAAGTGTGTTTCTATTTAAAACAACATGGAGTATATTACAAACAAAAATCACCAACCAAAGCAGGTGTTGGCCAATAATGAAAATATAAACTGGCATTAAATTAGGAATATAGCAAACAAATAAATAAATAACTGTTATAAATAAATAGCTTTGTTATAAACTAGACAGACATGACGCCACATTACTCTAGACCCCCCCCCCCATACAGTCACCTTAGTCTGAGCTCACAGTCTACTTACAATATGCATTCATGTCATATTGACAGCTACACCTAAAAGCTCTTTTACTTTTTCCTCAGAGAATGTGTGTAAGTGGCTGCATTTTCCCTCTCGACTCAGAGGAACATCAGCAGTTCTCTTTTTTCAGCGCGATCCATACTGTCAGGTGACATCACATTCAATAAAAGCCCAAGGCACACCGAGACAGAGGCAAACTGTGTTACTCAGAAAAGAAAGCCTTATCCAGAATCAGAATCAGTGTAGTAAGTATAGTAAGCTGTCATGGCCTGAGGTTGAATAGGAAATATTTCAAGACACATGATTCATAAAACTGTATCAAAATTACTTTTATGAGCATAAAACACTCTGTAGTGTTTTCATTTACCAAACAAAGAACGCAGTTGTAAGCAACCCGATGACAGATGATGAATCATATTATTATTATTTATATTTAACAGTCATTAGGAAAATCTGATTTTCAAAAGTAAAAAACAATTGTATTAAAAATAGTAAGGAATTGTTCCCTTACTTTAAGTAACAAAACCTTGAAATCTAAACAGACATAAAAGGGCGGCTGAAAAAAAAAATCCCTGATATTTCGATAATTTTGTTTACAATGTATACCTTCTCTAAAGGCCTAAAATATCTGAAATCACAGACTGATGGTATTTGTATTTTGACCATGAATACTAATTAAGGGCGGCATGGTGGCTTAGTGGCAAGCATGGTCGTCTCTTAGCTCTAGGGATTCCCGGTTCCCCGGTTCCCCAATCTGGGTGGAGTTTTCATGTTCCCTCCGTGTCCACATGGGTTTCCTCCGGGTTCTCCGGTTTCCTCCCAAAGTCCAAAAACATGGATCAAGGTCAATTGAATTCTCCAAATTACCCCATATAGAGTGTATTTGTGTGAGTGAGTGTGTGCCCAGCGATAGATTGGCGTCCTGTCCTGTCCTGCCCAGCGCCCGAAACGTTCTTCCCTGGATGGGCATAGGGAACCCCACTGAGACCCTAATATAGGATAAAGCGGAAGATAATGAATGAATGGACAGTGAATGGAATACTAATTAAATATTTCGGGGTTGTGCCAGTTCCAGACCTGTATTTAACCAATCACATTTCAGCATCATTAGTTGCCAGGTTTTAAATATTTCTGATGATGCCTTAAGAATAAATTTTGCTGGCCCAGTAGCATTAAATAAGTGTAGATCAACCAATGTTTGTCAATGTTTTTTAATCAACATTCTAAATCCGATTTTTAGTTACCAACGTCTTCTAGTAGGCTAAAATTATGCTAGCATATTTACGTCATCTGATTAAAGAGTACTTTTGATGAGCAGACATTTTTAGCTGATATTAAATTTTGTGTACAAATAATTAGGATTTAATAAGGAATTTTGCTTAGAGTTAGTTTCCGAAATAATATTGCAGTTTTATAAGGTCATTGTTGGTGATTTGTGCGGCTGCACGAATGTAACGGGGTGAGTACAAATGAGGACTAGTGACATGATTCCACAGACTCAGAAATGGGCTTAATTTACAGATTATTTTAAATTCATTAAAACACATGTGCGAACCGATGGTATCTGCCAGTTGCTCGCATTCAAGCAGCTTGTGGTCGATCTCTGCAGCACATAAAGCTGCACACATTCATCAGTTGGAGCTGCGCAAAGTGTGTTAATTATCTCTAATCAAAGCACATTGTCAATGGCCCTGCATTCTTCCCCAGCACTGCTGCACTACCCTCACAGAGACAGAGCATTACTGAAAGCCTAGGTGTGAAATGCATGGCCGGCCACTGGTATACAAGGATGTAAAATTATACAGATATTTTCACCTAAATATTTAAATAGTTCCATTTGGGAAAAAAAATCATCCTAGATGTATTAAAGTGATTTTGTAGGGATGTGCAACTGCACAAAAATGTGACATTTGAGTGTGTGACGGTACAGCAGTGGCGCTGGAGAGCAAAGACGGAGCCGTCGTTGACAGTCATTAATTTAGAAGTAATCAATGGCACAGATGAGCATGTGCAGACTTTATAAGCTGTAACATCTTATGCCATAGAGAGAGATTCCATGAACTAACAGGAACGGGACATATGGCCAGATACATCAACCCACATTTCTTACTTACATTCCGGTGGGGAAGAAATTGTGTCTCCGATCCTCATTTGTAGAATAGAATAGATAGAATAGAAAGCCTTTATTGTCATTATACCACGCATACACAGTATATATCATATAACGAGATTTAAGCTCCTCCTTAAAGTGCACATGGCATTATATATAAATAGAAAAAAACAATACAAAAGACAAAAATGTATTTGTGTACCACTCCCTCCGTTACAGAGTGCAAACCATTATTTATTAAACTTGATGCTTGAACATTTGTTTTTAACATACAAAACTACAAAAGTTAGTGTTGTGACTACTCGTTAGTAGTGATTCTAAGGAGGAAAATCCACTGTAGCATATATATTACACTAATCCAAGAGGAAGCCATGAGGAATTATCACTGTTTACAATAAAATAAAGGTCTCATCTATAAATGAAGAAGGTGGAGAAAGGGATCCATGAGATCACAGAAAGCTGAACCACTCTACTCAATAGCTTGGCTATTCTGTATGCTGTACCAAACTCTGCACCCACAATAAGTACTTTAGGCATGTTGTGCACACTAAGCAATGTACAATATAGACAAAAAATGTTACAATATATTAATAAATATATAGTACCTTATGTAGACTTTAAAAATTTATTCATATTAATATCACTCAAATAAGCTGGCTCCTTCACTAAAGTCTTTTCTCACACTGGCATTGTGAATAAAGAGCAGCTTGGACAGTGTACTCTTAATGTGTGCACTAGCAAAGGGCTAAGGCCAGTTGACTGTTGACATGAAACTGAGTTTCCCTTTAATGAGAACAAAACCTGCTGTAGAAAAAGCCTCAACTCTCTACTCCATTAACTTTGCAACCCAATTACCCATTACACTTTGATAGGTCAGCCCCTGACTGTTTCATTTACATAATGACTCAGTAGAGATTAGAAAAGCAGCCACATATGTTCGCTAATAGAAAAGAGGTGGAGTGGCACATATACAATTTAATAGGCTAATATTCTTTTTCATTATATTGAAACATAGTATGACCAACAAACACCTTGCTTATACAAAAAAATCCAGATTTAAAATAAAGAAAAGTGTTTACATTTAATTTCATGTTGACATTAATTAAGAAGCTGACTCCCACACATCTATCCTAATAGTTATGCTTTCAAATATAAATGTGATTGGATAACACAGAAAGTGCAAAACATCTTTAAATATAAGCTTTTTGGCTGTTAATAAAATGAATTCAAATCTTATTCAAATATTTAAAATCTTTATTTACTTTTCTCAGCAATTCTAAAATAATAAAATGGTCTTGTACATGTTAAGTGATTAGCAAAATCAAACCTTGAAAATATACAGTATTACTATCAATGTGCAATGTGGTACAATTTCTTTTAGATTAAAAATTGAATATTTCTATAATTTTGCTATATGTTATTGCTTCAAACATATTCTGGCAGCTTAATTTGTAAAAGTGAACTTAGTTTGAAGTCTCCTTAATTACTAATTGTTATTAAATTAATTAATTTACATGCTGTTATTAAAATATTAAATTAAAATTAAAATATTTTCCTCATAAAGTCAAGACAAAGTCAAAGTCAAGCATTTTAAAGGTTTGTTCAGTATCAAAATAAATAAAACAACTGAAGGCTATTTTTAAGGCTTATAGCACATTTAACAAAAGAAAAGAATCATAACCAAATAGACAATGTTGCAAACAAAACAAAACAATTTATGTCTTAAACCCCTTTA
This sequence comes from Corydoras sp. C115, assembly GCA_019802505.1. Lineage (NCBI taxonomy): Eukaryota > Metazoa > Chordata > Actinopteri > Siluriformes > Callichthyidae > Corydoras > Corydoras sp. C115. Next base: position 9,696,158 of record JAFMOC010000002.1, read on the forward strand.
ACATCTTTTTCATTAAAGAAAGTGTAACATTTCCTTTTAATAGCACTGTGCTTTTTTACTATTGTAGCATAATGAAATATCATTACATTTGCCTTTTTAAGAATCTAGTTAATCTGATGTGAGAACTGCGAGATTACTTAAGACCTTTATGTCTATCTGTACTTACCGATATGACTTGGAAGATGACAGGCAGTAGATGACCTTCTCGAACAAGCCTGTGTTTAAGAAAAACACAGGAACATTAGTGTGAAAATCATGCATTGACTCTGCATTGGTAAAAGCCAATGCTGGATTACACACTGTATTTTTATACATCAAGACCATTCATGTAAACATTTAGACCATGACTAAGACACAAGCATGGAAATTAAGGTTGAAAACGTGAAAGTGTGAAGTGTAAACATTTGTGGGGATGTACAGGAAAGCATGTGAGTAATACTGATTGAGAGGGGAAAAAATAGAAACTCTAAGACATAAATAGAAAAAAGTAAAGGTGAGAAGAACTAAGATCAATGTGAAAGGTTTGGCAATGAGGAGTAACGTGTGCTTTTATTGAAAATGACTTTCCTTGCTGTTATTGATTAAGTCCTTTGATACACAGTCAATTACCATATGCAGGCAGCAGCCCTCAAAGAAAACCATCACCGTGTTTTGTGTAAATGAGAATGAGATTGAATGAAATTTACTGAAGGGTTACATGAGAATATTAAACATGAAGCTTGCTCTGTACTAAACCATGATATATTGCATTGCTGGAAAGCAGCTGTCCATTCTTAATGCGCCCTTTGCAGTTATGCATATTATTCATGACTTTACTACTATATAAAAAACTACCTCATGACTTAATTATTTAATTACTGGTGGAAGAGTTCGGGGAAGGCCAATTTTGGTTCTAGCATGATTATATGACAGTGCACAAAGCAAGGTCAAGAAAGATATGGCTGGATTAGTTTCATCTGAAAGAACATAACTGGCCTGAACAGAGCCCTGACCACAACCTCAAACACCTTGGAATAAACCGAAAAAAAAGGAACAGAGCGTGATCCCAGCATTGGTGTCCAACTAACAAATGCTCTAGATAATAGACACTCCAGAAACTTGTGGAAATACTTTGCAGAAATGTGGAATTCATTATAGCAAAAGGTGTTATGTGTAGGTCTTAAATTAATTTGGTCCATAGAGTGTAGAATAGGTGGTGTATCACAAAACGTATAATGTTTAGTTTTGATATGTAAACATTGTTGCTTACATATACGGTTTTTGTTGACCACATATTCAGATTTAATAGACAGATTTTTATTGTATGTTGCTGCAAATTTTGTTCAGAACATATCAGCAAATCTGTTTTAACAAAAAAAACATTATTTCCATAAAACATGCCATACTATTACATACAGAGCCTGCTTAAAAAGAGCACACCACCACCACTCCTTTATTTTTCTGACCAACAATGAAAGAGAGGCATACCTTCTGTATTCTCCATGTATGCCTGTCTGTAGACTGATTGCACTCCATTAACTCTTTAAAGGGTAAGCAACTCACCATTAATAGTCATTCATCTCCATCAACAACTGTACATTTACCGTAGCCAACAGGGTCAGGTGAAAGGGATGCTTATCCTCACATAACAGACATTAGCACATCCCTTGCTATCAATATCTTGAGTTTACAGACAGTAATCTAAGTTTTAATGTTTTAAGTTAACATGATCACAAAAAACTAATTATTGTTAATATTGTCATTTTTAATAAACACTATAGATAACAACAATGTGAAAAACTACCCAACCTTGTATTGATTTTAGCATTGAACTTCTATTTGAATTTTTCTCAAATCTGTTTTCTCAGTGTTTGTTATTTATGTGTCTATTTAGTTTGTTGTTCTTTAAAAAGTGTCACTTCTGCTTCCTTTTGTCTTGCTAAAATAATATGCCAGTATTTTAAAATGGCCCCACTCATTTACATCTAATGCATGTATGCGGCTTCTAAGGTCAAAATATTCCAAATATCTACACTGGCCCATTAATTCGGTCATCCAACAGACAACATAATAATATGCAACTGTACATTGTCTGTGCAGAATAGTTCATAAAATGCATTGAAGTAACATTCTTATTTTTTTTTTATTATACCTGGGGGGGGCTTAGTTGATTGGCGGTTATCACTCTATTAAATCTATCTGGTTTTACTCACATAGCCCAAAAAATAGGAACAGGTCAATGGAATATACTACATTGTCCGTAGGTGCAAACATGGGTATGAATGTGATGCAGATAAAGTGGTTTTAAAGAAAATTTTAGTGTACTCAATCATGTACACCATGGTTTTGTGCACACTCACAATGCAATTGAAAAAAAAAATGCATGTTGAAGCTTGTTTGAAGTTTGCTGAACAATATTTGGACTATACCCTGACTGTCATAGCATACAGTGTTTTTGAAGGGGAAAAGGCCCATTCACATTACCCCAAAAACTCAAACCAACCATGAAGTTTAAAGGTGGGGCTGTTTCTCAACTTTAGGTACTGACAGACATATAAATAAATAAAGGATGAATGAGGTAATAAGCAGGGACATTCTTGTTAAGAATCTGCTGCTACCTATCAGGATGCTGAAGAGAGACTGGACATTTAAGCAGGATAATCATTCCAAACACAAAGCCAAGGAAACTCAAGTGGTTTCAGAAAAAAATGAAAGCTGATAGAACAGCCCAGTCAATTAAATGACTTAAATCCATTTGTAAATTTATGAAACAAACTTTAGCTCAGAATTAATAGAAGAGGTGCCAAGTTCTCCAGGTCTAATAATTTCTTATTTTTTCCACTATACAGACTCCAGCTCTTTGTTATCCTAAACAGGATAAACATCTAAGGAAATAAATGAATGCTATTTTTTCTCTGACAAATATTAAAAAATAATCAATCAGTAAACAACTTAATTGTATTTTGTAAACACTGCCTGTAAAAGTCAAAATGTAATGATAAATGATTAAAAAAAAATCTCAGTCTATATAGGTCAAGAGAGAAAAACAGTGTTGTGAAGTACATGGCCATTAATGGCCCTGCATATGAAACAGTTGTGTAGCTGTGATAAACATGACCACATGCGCTTAGAAAAACATTTGTCACCTAACACTTTTAAATCTAAAAGGGTATTCACAAAATAAAACTCATACATAAAGTCTGTGGAAAAACACTGCCAATTTTTCAGAGCCTGAGCTCATCTAACATGTGGAAACATTTGCTATGGCCAGAAAAGTCCACACTTTAGCTTGATTTTGGGAAAATATTTTAATGAATTTCCCTTTGGCAAAGATGTGAGTGACTGTTCAATCTGTCGTCAGAGAAAGCTGCAAAAGCCATCTGTTATGGTATATGGATGCACTAGTGCCCATTATATTAATGACTGTAAAACTGTAAAAAGTATCTATTTTGCTAACAATAAGATGATTTTTCCTGGAAAAATCCATTGTTATTTTAGCAAGAAGGTGCAACTGGGTGACTTAAGTTTTACTGACCTGTCTTTAGTCCAAATCCTTATTAAGACTGTGTAGGGGAGGGGGGTTATGAGGAGAATCAGACCACAGCAAAAACAAGAATGAGTAAAAAATATAATTGCAAATTAGCATCAATAATAGTATGAATAGTTTTAAAGTGATTGAAAATGTAATTAAAAGAAAAGTAATGTAACAACATGATATTCACGCCGCTGTTCTGCTCTCTCTAGCTCTTGTCCCCCTTCATTTTAAAATCTTAAAGCACACAGCATATTCATTGTCCTACATTGCAGCTGTAAAAAAAAAAAGATTTGCAGCATTTTCACAGAAATGCAGTGAGCAGAGACTGGCATTTAGACAGGTAAATGTCAACCCATATACACTCTTAACATCTAATGCGAGATTGAACACAATCTCCATAGCAGCAGAGGACTTTTTGATGAAATCTGTAATCAGATTGGAAACGAGTTTTTGTATGGCCCCAATTTTTCCATTTAATTCTTTTAATGGCACAAACCAGTTTTAACATTTAGTAGACGTCACATACTTTATAACCAGAGAAGGCTGAATGTTTAACGCTCAAGCAATAAAGAGAAGGTCGCAGCCAATGTAATACATTAGTTTCAGCTTTAAGCACATGCCCAAATCATGGAACAGTCTAAGCAGCTTAAAGTTAATGGCTTTGTTTTGCCATATAGCAAAGGTTTGAATGTTCTAGTCATATATTTAAACACTTAATAACTGTATCTGATGATTAATGGATTGCTGAAGTGCTAATACATTGTAGTATTTGTGCAAAACTTATTAAAGCATTTTTTTTTCTGGATGCATAAAGCATATACAATGCTGATACAGTTCAAAAATGTTGCACTGTATTTGTACAGTAACAGACTGGTTATTTCTGGTAATTCTATTACATTTAATTGTCAATGATTGTATATGCTGCCTATTAAATTGAGAATAGAAAATGCAGGTGCTAAAAGGAAAGTTTTAGTATGAGGTCAAGTTCACTAGTGGTGAGTCAGTGTACGGCACAGTAATCTATTAACACAAGCCTGGGTTTAAGATCTAACGTGGCTTCTCTTCCCCTTTAGAACCTATGGGTCAGTAAAGCTTAATCTTATAAGAAAACATCAACTATGCTGAATAAACATGTTTGTACAAAAAGGCTGAAGTCAAAACATGTAGATTTAGTATTTAGAAGTGCAATTTACAAGCAGGTCAGAGTTATCTCAGTGGAATCCCATTAGATTACCTTTGCACTACATTGTAGTTTAATAATACCTTATTAAGCGCCACATTTAGAGTGTCTGAATCTATATAGCAAACAATGTGTTTAGGTCCTTATGTACATATAGCAATACACAAATGTACAGTTACGAAGTAAAAGTCCTACCAGAAAAATCCAACTTAAGTACCGTAAACACACACGCACACACTATATACAGTATACATATCTCACTAATATACTAATATGTTATTGTAAACCACATCATTATGTAAGTCTAAGTTTAAACAAATTTGTGTAACAGGACATCTAATCAAGCTAGACAAATTATTAAAAGATAAAAAATTTCTTTTTTGAAAAACAAGTATTTTGGACCTTTTCTTTTGTTGATAATTAATTCTAGAAATAACATCATTTTCAAAAATGACTATGTAGAGGAGCTGTAAACAATTTATATGGGCATATTTCTAAAAGAAAAGCTGATTAAATAGCCATGGCACCTTGTGACTCAGCCTGCGAAAAGTGTTTTGCATTATTATACATATGTGTCTTATGCTAAAAAGAAGGTCCAAAATAAGCACAGTAAGAAGCAGAACTATTTTAGTTCTTACAGGAATGCAAATTTGATATTCGGAACTATAAAGCGTGGACATAAGTGGCAATTAAATGGTGATAATTGACACCTGAAATGTGACCTGACTACATTCTGATCCTTGTAGGGTAACAAAAAAATGAACCACTGGTTTAATCTTTAACGTGTTTTTTTTTTTTTTTTTTTTAAAAACAGTCATAATATTGTGTGAAATCCTATTAGTACTAAATATATTTTCCGAATAGCAGTACAATCCTAATAATACTACTAACTAATGATATAAAAAGTGTTGTAGAAAGAATCTGAAATGTAGTGAGAGGAAACTGTTAAGAAGTATAACTCAAAAATGTATATTAAAGTAGAAGCATTTAGAATTGTAAATTAAAACGAGTAATTGTTCAATGTAATTTTTAACTGCAATTTCCCCCTGAGGGTTAATAAAGTATTCTGATTATTCTGATTCTGATTTAGTAATTTGAGTAAATCAGTGTACATCAAATGTATAAGTAAACAAAATATAATCTGTTGTAGTATATGACATATGACATTATTCAACCAAACGGCTGGCAATGCTACTTTTTTCCCCCCATGTCCATTTATTACTTACCCAGGAGTTGAGTGCTTGTGGCTTGCTATAACATTTTGACAGGTGAAGCTGCCATGCCAAGCCCACACATTCCTTTGTCCCTTGCTCAGTAATGCACACATCACAACCTGCATGCTATAGATACAACCTGATCCCACAGGCTTTGTCCAGTCTAATAAACCTTCGTCACAAAGTTGAGCAGTGTGTATACGACCCAGAGAGTGTGTTCACATGTTTACAAATACATTGTTACAAGTAAAGCACTTCTGTGTTCACGACTGTTTATATATACACTAGTCACACTCATTAATTTCAACCCACTGCATATGACACTTTACTTTGAATTGAATATTAGGGACTTTAGTACATTCATTTGTACATTTGGAAACATAGTACATTTCAATATAGTGAATTGTACATTCACTATATAGAAATGGCTGCATGTGTCACTTTACTCCAGATGTCAATGTCAGGGACCCTTAAATGAAGAACATGCATCTTTACAAGCTACTCATAATATTTTTATTTATTACGGTTTATTTAATTATATTTAAATGTGAAGTTATTATTGTTGCACCAAAGGTCCAAGAGTAACAAAATATAAATTCTGTTGAATTTCTGTACATTTGTAGTTTTGACAATAAAGTTGAATTTAATTTGGACAGTCATCACATACACAGAAACCGCTACTGTGTCAAGGACAGCATTTGATTTTGAACTTGAAATTGAATTCAACTGACAGCTTACTAATTCAAATGGTGATTGGCCTCAGGTCTGATTTGCTCATCAAAGTCTAATACTTTGTCAAATAAAATACAATTAAATAAAAGAGTTCAGCATGACAAAATAAGTTTACATTTAGATCTGCCACAAATATTAAATACTATATTAGTGTCTTAAATATGATGTGCTACCAGGTCAATGTTTGGTCAAAGCGGCCAAGCTTTCAGACATTTCCATTCACACCAAACAAACAACCAGAAGACAATCTACAGTCTATAAAAAAGACCACAATATTATGGAGTATTAATACATTACTTTGCATAATTAAGATATTAAGTCATTATATTATTTATAACTCATTCCAGGTTTTAATTGTGAATATTAATTGTGATTCTTTTCTTTAGCATAATTTGTAAATTCAGTAGTACATTACATTTACATTTTTTTCCCAAAGCGACTTACAATTGAGAGAACAACAGTGAGTGGTTAAGGAAAAGTACTAGCCCCATCCCCTGTATCATTCCCTTTTGATCTTTCAATTGACAGAAATCAATTGTATTGACAACAACTTTCATTCCCCATAGTGCTGATACTAAAGTAAGCACCCATCCACAGTAAACTAAAACATATGTACTGGAAAATAAAAAAGAAACATAGATACACGTAAAAGTCTTCATTATAAAGAGTATCTATCCATCCATCCATTATCTTCCACTTAATCCTCTACTAGGGTTGCGGGGGGTGTTTGGGTTCCCCATGCCCATCCAGGTCAGAACGTTTCGGGCACTGGGCAGATCTAGTTTCCATATGAGATCCATATATGCCATGTAACTTACTAACTGACATAGTTACTAATTTAAACTATTAATTATGAGTTTTTGGGGCCCTAAAGATCAATGACTTTCATTTAACAGGAAATCAAAAACCAACATGATGCATAATTCTATCACACAGCAAATAATACCTAACAGAGTAGCTTTTATTTATTAAGAGGGAAACATTTTCACCACAGAAAGTTTAAGGGCAAAAGTAGCCAATATTTCCCGATAATTGGAAAGCTTGAACTGCTACCAGAACCTTTAATGAAGGAAAGGCAATGCTGGCACACTGAACCTGCTAATGTCCCCAATTTGCAGTTTCATTTTTCAAAATGAAGGTCCTCTCTTCTGTAGGACTTTATCAAGCAGTAGCAAACACAATTTAATTTCACCATTGTAAGCGTAATAGCTTCTTACAGACGCAAGGGTTGGGGGTGGGAGAGGATGGTGGCAACGCCAATGTTCTCCAATTGCTGACATCAATTTGAATAGTTCAGCTGCACAACGTGCTCTATCAGCACCAAGAAAGACAATGTGTAGAGAGGTCGGAAGGAGCCATTAGGGAAACAGCAGGGGGATAAGGACGAGATAAGGGAAACACACACACGCACGCACGCACGCACGCACACACACACACATTTTGCATTCATTCCAAGTGATAAAGGTGAGAAAACAGAAAATGGAATAGAAAGAGCCAGGCAAACGAACAGAGAATATGTGGCAATGAAACAAAGCATAAGCACTCGTGATTTATTTTTCACAGCAGCAAATGAGTGCCTTCAAGCAAAGTATCTTCAACAGAGGTAATTTAATAACTTTCATTTGTATACGAGTTAAAGTGTATAACTGAAACAAATAACAGCCACAGGCAATAAATACATTTCATGCGCTGAATACAAAAGAGTATAAACACCACCAGTGATAAAAATCTTATGATTAAAAAAATTGGAAATTTTGTTTTTAAACAACATTTAACAGGTGAATTTTCTAATTTGGCAAAATGCGCTCATGTAACTTGCCAGGCCTTCTGCTGAAAAGGAAAGGACCTCCAAACTCTTGCTAAAACTTGGAATGGTCAGCCAAAATGATTTTAAATAATTTAGGTTTGTGACAAAAAGACAGAAAAAGCCTCAATGCCACAACGAATGACACAATGTTTCCCAAAACGTCTCCATATAATGTAGCCAACTAACAATACAATTGTTAAACCTAACTTATAAGATTTTAATTTTCTTTTAGTTAAAACCTGGCAGTAAGTGTTTTTCCAATAAACATAAGAATAACGTAATAAAAGGATGTCTTTAAATGGTAAATAATGTTTTTGAGGGGTACAATCAGTGGATTGCACCAGGAGTGAATGTGAGTAGAACAAACTGACATGTTTAAAAGGATTACATTTAAATTGTCCCTAAATCTAAAGAAGTTTTTTCTTAAAAAGCATGTTACAGTTTCAAACTGCATGTTACACCAAATAAGTAAACATTTTCTATGGTTGACTGAACTGTACAGTAAATTCTACAGTACAGTAAAACCACAGGGGACCTTTCATCATTTACAATATGTTGAGCATCAAATTCCACCCACTGTCTCAAGGCTGATGAAAAATTCACTGAAATTCACTGTTTATGTAATATAATTATTTAGGATTTTGATTTCTCATTGTTTGAGAGATGTGTCTACATGGTTACTGACAGTATATCTACCATTGATAGAAATGTACCTGTTAATTTGCAGGTTGTGCTCTGTAAGTGATCCCAGAAGTTTGAGAGCATAGACAGGAATTGGATCTGGCTCCAGGAGCAAAGACTTATATCTGTAGAAAATAGCAGTTAAGAGACACTCAGGTATTAGTATATTAAAATACTCAGGAGTGTTTTTAGAAAAGAACTACAAATGGAAACGACACTTCCTGTTATTATTTTAATAAATAGAAATTGCAGCAGGAGTAAATATCACTATAAATAAATAGTGAGAATGGGGTCATACTGTGGCAGTAGGGCCTCGGTAATGAGAGAGAGCAGTTGTGTGTTTGAAGATTTGCCCTTTTCATCACAGTCTTCGTCATTTTTTTTGTCTCCATCCTCCATCACCTCTTGGCTCAGCAACAACAGAGTGATATCTGACAGAACCCGTAAACTTATAATTCGCCATTCAACTGGAAGAAGAGCACATTGCAGTGGAATCTTTATCAGGGTCTCAATTTATCAGTATTAAAAAAACTTTATAGAGGAAAATGTCTTGCAAAGGTGAAAATTTTAACAAGGCAAACATGTGCATCTGTCTAAAAACAGATCCAATTACCAGTAATAATATGAATTTAAATTAACATGAATATGACAAAAAATATCATGCATTTTTTCGTAAGCTGAGAAATTGCTGACCTATGGAAAACACTTCTTACCGTTCTTACTGAATGCCAATGACGCCAGTGGTGGTAGGATTGAATCAACAACCTGGAAGTGAGCAAAAAGCATGGTATTATTCACAAAACAAGAAGAACTCACCTAAATGTGCAGGCAATTCATATTCATAGTCACCTATCTGCTCTCTCTCTCTCGCTGTCATACACATAGACATACAGTCACACAAACGTGCACACACACACACACACACACACACACACGTTCTGGCAGAAATAGCTAGAAGGCGGAAAGTCATGGAGCTCAGCAGAGCACCTATTTGCATGGAAATGTGATTTTAGCTCCTGCCACTTTGATCATGTAGAGTCCATTAGCACAAAAGACCTTACACCAGTGCCTTTCAAATTTATAACAGGGCTATGTGATTGTTACCAACTAAAAATCATTGCGACAGAAACAAAGACTGTATACTTGGCTTAATGAGAATAGCTCTGGGCATTTCTCTAGCAACTCAATCTGGGACTAAACCTAATGGCAAGAAAAACAATTATTTTATCTACATTGTATTCTTGTAACATTAAAAAAAAACTATGTGTTACGGTAAAATGCAATATGTTTTTAAAATTAAAGATCAATCCATTCTTCAAAAAGAATAGCAGATTCGTAAGACAGAATAAGTTTTTATTTAATGCTCATGAGTGTCTTTGCAGTGTGCAAACTATAATGAAGGTGCCTTCTCCTGCTACAGAGTATTGGATAGCTGATTTCTCTCCAAGCTTCCTAATGCAATGCCCTTACAAAAAGCACATCGATACTCATTAAAAAAAAACTCAGACAGACAAGAAGAACCCTGATACACATACAGGCTGCTGAACACTGCAGCAGAGCGAGTGATTTTTTGTTGCTTGGAGTTAGTGAGAACAATGGTGCAAACTTGGCCTCAGTTTGATTCCTGTTAGCTGTGAAGATGTGTGGTTCGGCCTAAACATAGTCTGTGTTGCACCCTTACAAGGCCGAGTGATTAAATCTGCTGCATCATACTTTTTAAAATTCATAATTACCCCTTATTAGGTAAGCTTATTAAGATGAGTATGCTAAGATGATATGTCAAGTACGAACCCGTAAAACAAACACAGCTGTTTGTTACAAACCTCAGTTTGTGCTCAGTTATTACAAGATGGTCTGATATTTTAGCTAGACTGTAATAACAGACCTAAACCAAACAAATATCATTGTATTTTTACATCTTAGTAATAAACAATTCAAAGTATAGGGTTAATGGTTTTTCCAAATATTTTGCACCACTAAAGTTATTATTTGCTGGAGTATATCATCTCATCTTATCTCATTATCTTCCACTTAATCCTATACAATGGATTATTGTTGCGTGGGGAGTGTATTCCCCATGCCCATCCAGAGGAGTGTTTCGAGTGCTCGGCAAATACACCCAAGACAGGGTGCCAATCTATCGCTGGGCACACACTTACACAGACACACTACATAAGGGCAATTTAGAGCATCCAATTCATCTTGCATCCATTTTTTTGGACTGTGGGAGGAAACCCATATAGACACAGGGATAACATGAAAATCCCACCTAGATTGGGATTTGAACCTGGAACCCCCAGCACTTCATTAAAATATTTCAAAGGATTTAAAAAAAATACACACAGATCAGCTACAACTTTAAAACTACCCCTTTAATATTAATCAGAATCAGACTCAGAAACCTTTATTGATCCCTGGGGGAAACTGCAGTAGTACAATTAAATCATGCAACCCAATGTAATTAATAAAGAATGAAATAACACTTACCACCCTCAAAGATGATTGCCAGCTCTGTTAAACTGAATAATTATGTGCCATGTTTTTATAACTTCTAATCATTCTATTTATTGAAATCCAGTTCAATATTAATTAAGGTCCAAGTTTTATTTTAAAGGCTGTGTATTGAATGTTAAGTATTTAATTTGACACAATGACCGGTGAAAGTGAATCTTAATTCTTAACTGCACAGAAAGGAAAGTAACAAAAATAAATACATAAACATTAGAACAGTTCCAACAGAACAAACCGCTCTGCAGCATAGATGTAGCATGTGACACTTACTATACGTACTGAACCATACTCACTATGTAGTGGTGACTGCTTAGGAGTGCAGGGTGCTGTGAAATAGCCTCCACTGTTGATAACGTGTTTCTGATCAGCTCATCTGCTACTGCCTGCCCTAGAGGAAGGAATTACAATTTCTAAATGAATTAAAAATGTAGCATATATTTCAGGCTTAAAATACACTCACAAAGTACTCAAAGAAAAACATGTATTTTTGTATTAATCAAGTTATGGAATCACCAAATTATTGTGAGTATAGTGTGAGTAACACACAAACACACATATACAGTGGGTTGCAAAAGTATTCATACCCCTTGAACTTTTCCATATTTTGTCACATTACAACCACAAACATAAATATATTTCACTGGAATTTAATGTGAAAGACCAACACAAAGTGGTATACAATTGTGAAGTGGAAGGAAAATTATACATGAATCAACATTTTTTTTACAAATAAAAAATTGAAAAGTGCGACGTGCAAAAGTATTCAGCCCCCCTGAGTCAATACTTTGTGGAGCCACCTTTTGCTGCAATTACAGCTGCAAGTCTTTTAGGGTATGTCTCCACCAGCTTTGCACATCTAGTGACTGAAATTCTTGCCCATTCCTCCTTGCAAAACAGCTCAAGCTCAGTCAGATTGGATGGAGAGCGTTTGTGAACAGCAGTTTTGAGATCTTGCCACAAATTCTCAATTGGGTTTAGGTCTGGACTTTGACTGGGCCATTCTAACACATGAATATTCTTTTTTTTAAACCACTCCATTGTAGCTCTGGCTTTATGTTTAGGGTCGTTGTCCTGCTGGAAGGTGAACCTCCGCCCCAGTCTCAAATCTTTTGCTGACTCCAACAGGTTTTCTTCCAAGATTGCCCTGTATTTGGCTCCATCCATCTTCCCATCAACTTTGACCAACTTCCCGGTCCCTGCTGAAGAGAAGCACCCCCAGAGCATGATGCTGCCACCACCATATTTGACAGTGGGGATGGTGTTTTCAGAGTGATGTGCAGTGTTATTTCTCCGCCACACATAGCGTTTTGCATTGTGGCCAAAAAGTTCAATTTTGGTCTCGTCTGACCAAAGCACCTTCTTCCAAATGTTTGCTGTGTCCTCAACATGGCTTCTGGCAAACTGCAAACGGGACTTCTTATGGTTTTCTTTTAACAATGGCTTTCTCCTTGCCACTCTTCCATAAAGACCACATTTGTGTAGTGCACGACTAATTGTTGTCCTGTGGACAGTTTCCCCCACCTGAGCTGTGGCTCTCTGCATTTCATCCAGAGTCACCATGGGCCTCTTGGCTGCCTCTCTGATCAGTGATCTCCTTGTTCGGCCTGTAAGTTTAGGTGGACGGCCTTGTCTTGGCAGGTTTACTGTGGTGCCATACTCTTTCCATTTCCGGATGATGGATTGAACAGTGCTCCGTGAGATGTTCAAAGCTTTGGAAATCTTTTTATAACCTAAGCCTGCTTTAAACTTCTCCAAAACCATATTCCTAACCTGTCTGGTGTGTTCTTTGGACTTCATGATGCTGTTTGCTTCCCAATATTCTCTTAACCAACATCTGAGGCCGTCACGGAGCAGCTGTATTTGTACTGAGATTAGATTACACACAGGTGGACCCTTTTGAGTCATTAGCACTCATCAGGCAACTTCTGAATGCAATTGGTTGCACTCAGGGAAAAGGGGGCTGAATACTTTTGCACGTCGCACTTTTCAGTTTTTTATTTGTAAAAAAAATGTTGATTCATGTATAATTTTCCTTCCACTTCACAATTGTATACCACTTTGTGTTGGTCTTTCACATTAAATTCCAGTGAAATATATTTATGTTTGTGGTTGTAATGTGACAAAATATGGAAAAGTTCAAGGGGTATGAATACTTTTGCAACCCACTGTATACACATATACACACACACGTGTGTGTGTGTGTATATATATATATATATATATATATATATATATATATATATATATATATATATATATATATATATATATATATATATTTTATTTTATTTTTTTTTTTTTCCCCATTCATTCATTATCTTCCGCTTTATCCTCTATTAGGGTCGTGGTGGGGGAGAATGTCTCAGGCGCTGGGCAGATACACCCAGGACAGGGCGTCACTCACTCACTCACACAAACACACTCTATAGGGGGCAATTTGGAGAACTCAATTGACTTGATCCATGTTTTTGGACTGTGGGAGGAAACCGGAGAACCCGGAGGAAACTCACGCGGACACGGGGAGAGCATGTAAACTCCACCCAGATGGGGATTCGAAGCGGGAATCCCTAGCGCTGAGAGGCGAATGAGCCACCGTGCCGCATATATATATATATATATATTTTTTTTTTATTTTTTATTTTTTTTTTTACAAACACATGGTGTGAAGAAAAACAGAGGACATTTGAAACCCCAAATATTATACGCAAATAATAACGTACCTACTGCATTTCCCAAATTTGTCTCTTTAGAGATGATGGATGTTACATGGGACTAAGCAATGATAAGAGAAACACAGCAGTATGATAATACACTTCAGAATACTTAACAATATATGAATAGACAAGGACATTTGGAAAAGCACATACTGTATGTGAAATGATTTCAACATGTTTATTTGAATGAATGTGGTACAGATACTCACCAGAAGTCTTCCAAATTTAATGAGAAACTGCTCATTCACCACCTGAGGCCTGAAGATCTGCCATACCAATTGAGTTAGATTAGAAAGCAAGCCACTTTAAATGAAACTGTTATTACGAAGCACTTTCCTTGAGTGCCTCTTTTTGAATGCATGCAATTTAAGTTCATATCTGAAATGGAATAAAAACAACCAAGCTACTGCAGTCTACACAGAATGTTAACTTTTTCAGCATGTTGTCTTGTAATAACCCATCACGATGCAAATTATTATTTTGTATGTATTTTTTTTCACAATCTCCTGGCAGGTAGTCAACAAATCTGTAAAGTGATCATTCTAGTTATTTTCATCGAAGGCCAGTCAGTATTGTATTTGCTCAGCCTCCTTGTAGAGCACCAATCTAACAATCTTAAATAAAATAAAGCCTTATGGAGCTGTCAGTTACCCATCAGCATGCTTCCGCACAGGTTTGAGATAACACAAAAGCTCCAGTGTGAGATGGAGTGTGGCAGAAATGGAGGTGTGTTGAAAGGCACAAGGCCGAGGGAGCAGGGTGTGGACTTGCAATAGTGAGATGATGATGGAGGGGAAAGGTTACTGCTGCAGAGGGGAGTAAGAAGTCAAGCTGCTGTCAGTAAGAGATTGAAGCTTTGTGGTGTGTGAGTCACAGTACAGCTGACCTGCAGGATGACCAGAGTCACTGATGAACGTTCAGTGCAAGGGCTGTCAACATTGCAACAGTTCGGTAAGATGATGAGAGAGATGAGACCAAACACTGGGTCCCTGACATGAATAAATGTATAGAAACATATACCTGACCACACACACACACACACACACACACACACACACACACACAAGCGCACACACGAATACATGCACACACCGACATACGTGCATATATGTACAAGTAATGAATAGACAAACACACATGGGTATGTCACAAGCGTGCGCATGCACACACACACACACCTTAAAATACTGAAAATACCTTAAAATACCTTAAAATACATAAAATGAATAAAAAAATAAAAAACAGATATCGATCTGTCAGATAGGATTTAAAACACTGGAGTACAGATCCTGTTATGTCCACAGTGTTTTCTAATATATCTCATAATATGGTATGGTCTATAGTGTCAAAAGCTGCTCAAACAGCATTAACTTCTTTTATTAGTGATGTCTCAGTACTATGGTGAGACCTGAAAACTGACTGATTAATTTCATGAGTATTATTAGCTAGAAGATTTAGATAGAAGATTTATTGTGATGAACACAATTTATTTCTAAGATTGTGAAGACAAAAGAAATGTTTGATACTGGTCTATAGTTGGACAGTATTAAAGGATTTTAGGAACTATTTAAATACAGCACACTTAAGATTTTTGGGGACATAGCCTATTTTAAAGGATGGATTTATTATATTCACTAATGGTTCTATAATATATGAGAGTAGGTCTTTAAAGTGGAAGTGAAGTGTTTGTAGCTGTGCAGAGATATTAGAGACTTAGATAGTTGATTGGTCATTGTTGCCCATAGGAGTTGTGTGTAAATGCACAATTCTGGTCGATAAAATTCATAATCCATGTGTATATAGGCAAGCGGTCTGGTCACATTATAATTTACTGGATTTTCAATCAATTTTCAAGCTGTTTGCCTTTTGTTAGTTTCTTTTTCTTTTTAGGCAACAACAAATAAACCATATGTGACTTAATGTTGGTTTAAAATGCTTTCGTTTGGGACCTATCAAATACAAAACATTCATAATTGTAAAATTTTGATATTTTTCTTCTATCCTCCAAAATGTTGTTACTGGCTACTTAGTGCTTTATAATTATTTCTTATTTAGACTTTCAAAACAGTCTGACATTTTATAACAGAACAAAACTGAACCCATTCATAAACCCTGAGTAAGATGGTAGAGCGTCACAATTTCACAAGCTCAAATTCAGCATTGAATGATAAATATCTATGGAAGTTTCATGCATTTTAACATTGGTGTCCAACTATAGTATACAGAATATATATATATATATATATATATATATATATATATATATATATATATATATATATATATAGAGAGAGAGAGAGAGAGAGAGAGAGAGAGAGAGAGAGAGAGAGAGAGAGAGAGAGAGAGAGAAAGAGAGAGAGAGAGAGAGAGAGAGAGAGAGAGAGAGAGAGAGAGAGAGATAGAGATAGAAATATGACAAAATCTCAAATGTTAGGTCAATGTATGTAACTTGGTTACACAGTCGGACACCTAGGACTAGGTTATAGTTGTTAAAGAACAAAAATGACTCAGTTTTTCATCACCAGATGCTTCATCTTGTTTCAACTGAGCAGATTATTACATTGACTATAAATTTTAAATTAAAATATGATCAAATCAGACAACCATGCCTTAATATCAAGTTATAGTATTAGTGGTGATAAGATATACATTTGCATAGGGTATTTGTTTACAGGTTAATATGGTTATGTGAATAGGTATGATGACCGTGTTAGCAAGGTTTATAGATTTCATTTTTCAAACTCCAGTATGAGTGAAACATTTTTGGTAAATTACCTTAAGACATCAAAAAATAACACCTTCGTTTCTCATTTATAACTATACTGGGAAGATAGAGAGAGAGAGAATAAACGTAACATCATTCCATTGCCACACCCACACAAGGGACAAAATTGTCTATTGCTGACATGCACCATCAAACTGAAATTAATATGAATGGATCTTTCACTTAATATGTGAGTTGTCACCAAGTAAGTCAAATGGTGGCAGATTAATTTCACCTCTCCAATTTTGCCACAGTTTGCCACAGACACACATCCCATATATGTAATGGCATATTGACTGGTCTAATTTTGAAGTTTATCACTAGTCTCTGTGATGCCATTAGCTTGTTGAAG
This sequence comes from Corydoras sp. C115, assembly GCA_019802505.1. Lineage (NCBI taxonomy): Eukaryota > Metazoa > Chordata > Actinopteri > Siluriformes > Callichthyidae > Corydoras > Corydoras sp. C115. Next base: position 9,713,627 of record JAFMOC010000002.1, read on the forward strand.
ATGGTTAAAGTGCAAACTATAAAACAACCCCTGGACCTGTTTGTAAAGTAGATCAGCACTATACAATATGCCACACAGATTCATTACAGATTCAGATAGGATTTATGTCAAGGCTTAGATTTGTTTTTCAAGGACCTTTATCTTGCCATTCTTGAACCACTACATTTAAATTCAGCCTCAGTCAGCGGTCAGGATAAAAGGCCACTGATTCATATAGTAGTATCCATTTACACTTTACAATCCTTAAAATCAGTCACATTTCTGTTGTGGTCAAGTCCCCCACCCAAAACATAATTTGCCACCATCATGCCTCAGAGTTAATATAGCATGTTAAATAATGTGCCGTGTATGAATTAAACCAGGCATGACATTTTAAATTTGGTCACAAAACTGTCAATCACAGTCAAATCCCAGCTCCTAGCCAAAAAACAAATTTTAGCGTGGTAATTTGAAAAAGGCCTTTTAACTTTCCACCTGGCTAAAAAGTTTTATAACTAGTCGATGAAATAGGTTTAGCTTTACCAGTAGAGGAAAAAGTAGATACTTTTTTTTTTTTTTTTTACCTCATAATATTTAATTAGGTTGTATTTATGTTTAAGTATAGAATTTTACCACAACTATCCAACATTTATGTTGTCAGAATAATCCATAACTCTGACAGTTCAACAGAGATATAGTTTCCAAATTTTAAACCAAAGCTTTGAAAGTTAATGTGACACTAAATGTGCAAATCTTAATGTTGGTTATTATGTTTATGTAGTTATATAACATAAGAATAAGTTACAAGCTTGGAATCAAGTAATTATTATTGAAATTATTATTATTATTATCATCTTTAGTTAACATCTTTAGTTAATGTAGCCTGGTCCAGCAGAAATAGCATGTTATCTATTTAATGATTCAATATAAAGCTTATATATACTACTATATATACACACTATATATATATATATATATATATATATATATATATATATATATATATATATATATACACACACACACTATATATATATATATATATATATATATATATATATACACACACATATATATATATTTAGTGTAGTATTTGTGTTTCCACTGTTTAAACTTTCAAGCCACTCAAGAAGGATGAGTCCTTCACTGAGCCTCAGTCCTTACAAGGTTTCTTCCTTTAGAAAAAAAACAATACCAGGGAGATTTTCTGTGCTCTTGCCCTTAGGACGTTTAAGCTTAGAACAGTATAAAGCTGCTTTGAAGAAATGCACTTTTGTAAAGGGCTCTCTATATAAACTTGAAGTTTAACTTATATATAAGGTATAATTAACAAGCCCTAGTAAATGTAAAGTAAATGGTCTCTGTGTCACAATTACCTGTGAACTTAGAAGATGCAGTATAACAGAAGTCATTGGAAGGTTTTGTTTAAGCTGGCGAGTCTGGGCAGTGGATGGGTGATTTCTTCCTACAATGCTTCCCAAAGCAGACAGGATTTCATCTGCCAAGAAACAGAAAAAAATGGAATGGAATTTTCTATCAAAAAGGAAAAAAAACTACATATGTCCTAATGATTTATTTATATGTGAGAGTTACAAAATTGACTTAATACAAAAGCAAAGTAAATAAAAAAGACAGATATGCATTGCATAAACACACAAATGTCAGACAAACTGTAGGATAAAACCCACACATAAGGAAAACATGGAAACTCCACCAAGAAGCACTGAGATGCTAATGTGCTACCCACTGTTGATAAAAACAATGACAATCTTTGTACTTTGGTCTAGTAAATAAAGGTTTGTGTAAATGAAATGACTATAGATTGCAGTTTTTTTAAGTGCAATATTATCTGTAAATTAGGTCAAAACAACCCTTAAGTACATCTTACTGATAATAATTAGATGCTGCTAAAATTAATTATAGATAGAATAGAATAGAATTCAACTTTATTGTCATTGCTCATTATAAACAACGAAATGAAGTTTATAACACAAAAAATAATATATGAAATTGTTTCAATGGGTTTTATAATCACAGAGTGTGTATAACGTTAGGATATATATACAGTCCTGGGCAAAAAAGGGCTAAATCCAAAACTGCTCAATATTAAAGCAATTATTGGTCAGAAAATGTGCAAGAATTGTGCAAGAAAGAAAAACAGATAGATAAAGCAAATCATGAAAATTAATTTTTAATTTATTTCGATGGTTAAATATGTAATGCTTAAAAATTAAAACACAAGCAACGCAGTCAAGATTTACTGTACATCACATGTTTAAATTTTTATATTGTTTAGTTTTTTTATGCACAACAGCAATATGCAGTGACAAGCCGATAGCACAGGTCTTAGTGCATTTTATTACTTCTTTCTAATTTTCTGATCAAGGATTGCTGTTTTAACCATTAAAATATATTTAGATTTAGACTAAGTTTAGGTTTAGTAAAGTTCTATGCTTAGAGGTGTAAACAAGACATCTCCTGAAACCACTTGCAATTTTTTTTAAGCTCCAAAAATACGGAAGCTGTTCTAAATAAAACATTCATCCAACAATGGCAAAAAGCCAGAGCAGTATGACGAGGATATGAGATGACAAGGGGAGACTAAGCACAAAAGGCACTGGAAAACCTAAAGAACACTGTCATATACTCTTTGCTCATATTTTAATATTAAGTTATTCTTAAAAACATATTTTGTAAAGGGAGTAAAATTCCTTCCTTGAGCTTGTTACATTTACATTACATTTAAATTTACTCATCATTAAGCAGACAATTTTATTCATAGCGATAAATGAGAGACCGCCACAAGTCAGTAAGTTAAGGTGGAATCAGCTAAGTGCACTATTCGATTGTTAAATGTACTCATGATTTATGGTATGGTATGGTATTTTTGTATGGTAAATACTTTTAAAAAACCTTTTGTTAGTGCATTCCTTGCCAATTTTAAAATAAATCATAAAAGTACAAAAAACAGAAACCAGCATAAAGCAGGTGTTTAGGTGAACAGGAAGGCATAGCAGCACTGATTTACAAACTAAAGTGGAGGAACAGGTCAATATATGACCCCTCTTACTGAATTCAATCAGAAAGTTAATTAAAAACAGGCGGCAATGAAATTAGACACTGAAGTCGGTGACGCTCATTCTCATCAACGCTCATCTCTCCTTGACTCTCCTCGATTTCTTCAATCACTTCTTTTCTCACATCTATTTCATTCCTGTCTTCCTTCTTTCTTCCTCATTGCACTTCCTCACCCCTGTGTTTACCATCTCCACCTTGCTCCCTCTCTCTATGGGTGTAATGTGATTGATTTACCCAGAATAGCTGGCAGCTCTCTCACGGTGTGACGGATGAAATAGGCTAGGCATTTTGACAGGTATTCATTGCCACTTTGCTCTTTCCCTGGTGTGGCTTTTCGGGTGTCTCTCTCAATGTACATCACTAGCCTGGGAGTGAGTGGACAGAAAGACATTATTATTCAGGGACATACGTGCACGACTGTGGGATGATACGGCCAAACACAGGAAATGCATTTCATCAATTACACCTTCTGTTCAGAGAGAAAATGAGATTGAAATGAAATGGTGCTGAGTCTACAGGAGTGCTTTCTAACAAATAAACATCAACCTGGCTGAAAAAAAGGACATGCCATAATTGAAATAAAGAATAGTAATGGTTCACTACTGCCCAAATTATGTTAGTGGTCATCTTATGGTTATTACTTTAAAATAAACAATAGAATGGAGGCTGGTGCTACAGCGTGCAAACTGTGTTATAGTCACTGTAACACTGACTCCATTACAGACTAACTCTAATGGAAAATTTACGATTTCATCATGTTTTTAATAAATTAGGGTTAACAAAAAATATTAATACATATTTAAAAAAAATGATAAGAGGTAGATATGACCCCTGCATATTTTTAACAATTAAATACATTAACAAAATGATATACATTTATATTTTTCATTGAAACAAGAATGATCATTATATCCCATATATTATGTTTTTGTAATATTGCTTAGCAAAGCAAGATTGTTGTCCTGTATTTATGCTTTTCTCAAGGTGAGCATATCAGAGGGTTAAGGAAAAAAATCTGATAAAACAGTGTGCAGTACAAAGTTAATTAGCCTGTTTATAACAAGCACAGCATGTTTCCTCACAATCATTACCTCAAGTTTTCACTGCCAAACAAGTAACAGTCATAGTCACAGGCTCTCTCTTTTTCTTTATCCTTTTCTCTCACTCTCTCTCTCACCTCTCTCTCTCTCTCTCTCACACACACACACACACACACACACACACACACACACACACACACACACACACACACACAGACAGACACACACACACGCACGCACGCACGCACGCACGCACGCACGCACGCACGCACGCACGCACGCACGCACGCACTCACGCACATCCCACAAGTGTTCTGGTAAAGTGCATCTCTCAAATTAGACACAGATGAAAAAGCAATCAGTGAGGAAATTGCATAGAGTAAATCCAGCATCATGGAAAAGAGCAATAAACTAGTAGAAGGTATAAGGTAGATGGAGACAAAAAAGAAGGTAGGAGTAACAAAACAGAAGTGGATGTGATTGCCAATAGCACTAACACGAGTGAAGGCGCAGAATAAAAAACAAGTTTTTAATTTGAAAGAAAATAAAAAAAAAAAAAAAACACATAGACTTAAACCTGGAAGCATGTTCACCTAGAAATGAATTCCTTCTTACCTAATGAAATAGATGAATTGTTGGTGTAAGTTCTGGCTGTACCCTTCCTCAAACATATGAGTGAATAAAATTTGAATAATTAGAATAACTTAAATATTTTTTTACTAAAGCATTTACATTAACTGAAAGTAAATAGGATTACAATATATAAATATATGTTTATAAACATATAAATATATAAATATACATTTTACTTTTGAGGTGTTGCTAATTTCCTAGAGGTGTCGTCCATGCTCTAGCTCTGCTGAAGCACTACGTCTACGACAATTACTGAATGGAACCTGGATTTTTATTGGACTGGAAGTCCTGCAAGATGCCCTCAATGGATTGAAATAGTTTTCCAATTGTTAAATACAAACACCTGTACATCACACAATCTGTACATGGCTGTTCTACACTGTTGATGTTGCCCGGTCACTCAAGGAGAATAAGTCCCCCACTGAGTCTTGGTCCTCCCAAGGTTTCTTCCTTAAAATAACAACACAACAAGGAGTTTTTTCTTGCCACTGTCGCTTTGGCTTGCTCTTTGGGGGTTCAAAGGCTTTTAACTCTGGAAAGCTGCTTTGTGACAATGTACTGTTGTAAAAATCACTATATAAATAAATTACTTGAACTTTAACTTGAAAATTTAAATTGAACATGAGGAGAAGAGACTTTTCATTAAGGGAGGCAGTCAGGCAGATTTACAGCCATCTGCAATAATCAAGTCTGAGACACATGCTGCTAGGATTTGAAATTCACATTACTCTATGAAGGTTTTAAACATTTACTTAAAATATTTATAACAGATAAAAAAAATATATATATAGTATACACGTTCCTAAATTTTTGTCATAATCTAAATCACTAATTGGGCTCAAAAGCAAATAAACTTTTAATTGATTTTCTATAAACTGACGCTCATCCATTTTTAATTCTCATCATTATATTGAAATATAAACGAAAAGCAAAACAAGAAATCAAATCAACTACAGCAAGACTTTTTTTTTCCAGTTGAGGAAAAATACTAATTAGAGCTTAGATCCTAGTTTTGCCCTCCTTCCAATAAGTTGGCAAGTTGGACAAACTGAAACAGATGTTTCAGGAACAAGCTGTTGTAAGTTTTGTGCCAGTTAACATCACACATGCATAAGTGCAGTAGTGGATTGGATGGCAATATAGGCCAAGATGCAATGTTCCAGAATGCATCCAGAGCTGCCAGCGCATGTTTCCCTTCAGCCAGGTTTGTTGTTACACACAACCTACATTTGTGGTTTATTCATGGTTGTATTTATTTTTCTTATATACTGTATAAATATTATATATAAATAAAGAGTTTAACTAAAATACCATAAAATGTATAAACTTTAAGTTTGGAAGAAAATTTATTAATTTATTTTTTCATTTTGACTGTTGTAAGAAAAAAAAATCACTATGGCATCATTATAATAGAACTAATGACTTGTGTGGTAAGCTTTTAATAGTAACATCAGGATTTATGTTCAGCTTTATGACTTTAGTTAAAAAAACAACTTAACAATTAAAACGTCATTATTTTGACACACAACTTTTCATTTTAATTAAATATCTGTCCCTAAACATCAAACTACAATTTAATAAAATATTTTAACTTGAAGTTTATTCATGACTCTATAAGATTATTATTATGTCTCTACCAGATTATCCATCTATCTATCATCTTCCGCTTTATCCTCTATTAGGGTCACGGGGGTGTTCCCCATGCCCATCCAGGGGAGAACGTTTTGGGTGCTGGGCAGATACACCCAGGACAGGACGCCAATCTATCGCTGGGCACACACTCACTCACACACACAAACACACTCTATATGGGGCAATTTGGAGAATTCAATTGACCTTGATCCATGATTTTGGACTGTGGGAAGAAACCGGAGAACCCACTCTCTACCAGATTATACAGGAATTAAATGTATAAATATTTGTAAATTTGTAATAGTACATTTAGACTGGTTATGTTTCAAGCTACAACATTTTGAATTAAAGTTCTGAATTTATCCTTTTAATTTGGACCCAGCTAAGTAATTTCTTCTGCATGTACAATGATGTTGCTTCTTGTCCTATTCTAATATAAACCCTACAAAAGACAGACCAGCTTTTAGAATTAATTGAGAAGTAGCAGGTAAGAAGAAAATTTATGGATATTATACCAACTTTAAAATCAATGTGCACCAGCATGTCAGGATCAAGCAGGATTTTATTAGTCAGGCACAGCCAGAAGGGCACTACGTCACCTGAGCAAGACTAGAAATGAGGAGAACGAACAGAGGCTTTCACCGTAAATTACTTTCTCTTGGCGCTGGCCGTATGCAGACAGCTCAACAGGCATGGAGCAGTAATTGGAATCCTAAAGGAGTTTTCTTGCTAACGAAATGACTAAGATTGATGGAAATGTCTGACAGAAGCTTCAGAGTTTATAGGGCAGAAAAAAGGCTCTCGTCCCACAGGCACTCAACTGATTAGGCAGGATAGCGGAGAAAAGGTGCATTCACTAACCGAACGCAAATGAACAGACTTTTTTCCCTGGATTTTTTATTTCAAATCCTGAGGTGATGTTGCAATCAGGCTACTTTGCATTGATTACCATTGAGGATGTGAGCAGAGACATAAAAAGCAAAGCCCTTGTATGAGCATGTAAAAGCTCAGTGTTACACCAGACAGTTTAACTTCTATTTTTTTCCCCCAGATTTTCCACAAGTGAAAAATTTTATCCCCTCATTTAGTTATGTTGGCTTAAAGTAGGACCAGACTGACGTGTCTGCAAAAATGCTCCAGTGCAGCCAATGCTGACGAGCTCATTAGGGAAGTGTTTGTGGGAACGAAGAGGAAGCTGTTCTCACTGTGGAGGATTTAGAATGGGGTCAACTCAGACCTACTGCATCAGGGAAACAGAGTTTGAGTGACAGGAGTAGGAGCATATTTGTTAAGAGGTTGAGAGCGGGATAAGGGAAAAAGGTAAAATAGGGAGAAAAAAACATAAGAGGGTATTTAAGCTTATGTAAATCTCCTTGGTATGAGGTGATTTAATTTGTCTGTCCATCTGTCATTCCTCACAGTCATTTACCATGACTGGTAAAGGCCAATGTGGAAAAGTCCAGTTTCTGAACCTTTTATTACTTTACAGTTGTTACCAGTGGTGTGACCTTCTAGTAACCTTTGTCTGGACTTTAAACAGTATATTTTCTAGAACATACTAGATACTTGGTGCAAATAAAGCACTTTAAATAACTTTGAACAGGAAGCTTCTCTAACAATTCTATTTCCAGTTTATATTTAAATAAATAAAAATGTGAAAAATGTGGCGTGTTTTTTATATTCAGCCCCGTTACTCCGATGCCCATAAATAAAGTCTACTATGACCAATTGCCTTTATAAGTCACCTTATTAGTAAATAAAGTTCACCTTTGTGAAATTTATTCTTTGTATAATTACAGTCATTCTGTAAAGGTCTTAAAGGCTTGTGAGACAAGTTTAGTGATGAAACTGCATCATGAAAATTAGGGAACAAACCAGACATGCCAGAGATAAAGTTGTGGAAAGGTGTAAAACAGAGTTAGGTTATAAAAAATATCCCAAGCTAGGAACATCTCACAGCACTGTTCAATCCATCATCCAAAAATGGAAGAAGTATGACACAACTGCAAACCTACCAATACATGGCCGTCTACCTAAACTGACAGCCCAGACAAGGAGAACACTAATTAGAAAGGCAGCTAGACGGCCCATGGTCACTCTGGACTAGCTGCAGAGATCCACAGCTTAGATGGGAGAATCTGTCCATGGGATAACTATTGGTCATGTACTCCACAGACCTGCCCTTTAGAGAAAATTGGCAGGAGGTAGGAAGAAAGTCACTTTTAAAATCGTGTCATGAAATGTAATGTTTGTAATTTGTCACAAGCTATGTAGAGAACTTGTTGAACTTTTCTAAATACAAAATGCTATGCGTGGTGGAAAACTAAAACTGCACGTTACATTGAAAACACCATCCCGACGGTAAATCATGGTGGTGGACGTCTAATGCTGCGGGGATGTTTTTGTTTAGCAGGGACAGGGAAGCTGGTCAGAGTTGATGGGAAGATGGATGGAGGTAAATACAATGCAATCCTGGAGGAAAACCTGTTAGAGACTGCAAGACTTTTGGGGGTGGTCACCATGCAGTAAAACAGTGACCATAAATATACAGCTAAAGCTACAATGGAATGACTTGTGTAAGTATCTGTACTACAAGTCAAGCTACTTAAGCTACACTCTTCCTACGTGCAGATTTATTAAACCTGTGCCAGAGCCCAACAGGCTATCTCCACCCACATCTGGTAAACTACCAGGTGCACATGTCATTATTTTCTTTTTATACCAATGCCAAACCCACTAGCTATATGTTTACAGCTAAGCATAAGAACTGCAGTATTGTTGTTGCCAAACATACTTTTTCTTTGACCGCTTAAGGCTAGTTACAACGGAGGTGGTCTAATAATTTAGCAGATAATTTAAAGGTGAAAATGGAGAAAGGTGTTTTTAGTCAATAGAAGGACAAGGACAGGTGTGATGGTCACATTGATTTATTTAATAAACATGGATCTATCAAAGTCTGAGTTTCATGATGCATTTTTTGTCATGGGCATAGTGGCAAAAACAAAGATTTCTGAGAACACCAAAAAACTGTTAGTGCCTAAAAAAAGATAATAAAAAAATAGAAAACGATTTTTAATGTTATCTCTGAAGCAACTTTGTACTTCACTTACATTAATCAAAAGGTTTGACCGAAAAGTTCACATCAAGAGAGAGAAGGAGAGAAAAAGATGTTGTGTATAGGTTTATGTGTAGGTGCAGGGGTGCACTTAACAGCACAAGAGGAATGTTCCTGCATGTATGTACATTTCTCTCCTAAAATTACACTCACCTAAAATTATCACTCTATCTACCTGTGTGTTTATGTGTGTGTACACAATGATTATGCTAACCAACACAGGTAGTTTTTGAACATGTGTGCATATGCTTGTTTGCATTTTAATATTGTTATGTAGGGGATCCTTATGGCTTCAGAAATGTTTGAGGAGAGGATCTACCTTTTTAGTCATTAAAATTGTTGAAGACTAAAATAGAAACGAGAAAGAAAAAAAAAAACAACGAAATAACCATTGTACTTTGTAACAACACAAGTTTATTGTAAACATGTATTGCATTTTCCAAAAGAAACTGGGTCAATATTTAAGAAAATATTTCTATTTAATTCATATTTACATGGTTTTAATGAATTGCACCCCCAAGTGGTCAAATCTTTTTAAAACCTACTTAAAAGGGGTAAGAATTTGACAAGAGGTCTCCAGTTATGAGTGTTCAGAGGGTTTTTTTCAGATTGACATTGTGACCATTCGTATAATATGCTGTTGTATTTGAATAAATGGGTCAAAACACCAGATATGAAGTTTAGAATATTACATGACATGATTGCAATGTATTTCCAGAAAAGGAAATTAATGTGATGGTAGCATTCATTTGTCTGTAGATTTAATTTTTATAATTTTCATTTATTTAACTGTTTTTAAACACTATATTTCTCTAAACGGATGACAAATGGAAATTTGTTAAATTAATCTGTATTTTATTCCCTTTTTCATTGTAGAGCAACTGTTGATAAGTTACAGCAATTTGAATTAGAAATGCTAATTAGAGTAAAAATTCACTGACATGGAGAGACCACAAAACACTTTTTTGGATAATTCAATTGATCCATGTTTTTGGACTGTGGGAGGAAATCGGAGAACCCAGAGGAAACCCACGCGTACACGGGGAGAACATGGAAACTCCACCCAGATTGAGATTCGAAACGGGAATCCCCAGCACTGAGAGGTGAGCATATCCCCATTTAACCAAGTGATTAAACAATTCATCTAAATAGAGAACTGAAAAGTCATCTCATTATTATATGTGTACATACTGATTAAACAGAACATAAACAGGACACTTTCCTACAAGCACATATTAAATTTAATTAAATAAAATTTTATTTGTGGCTGACATTTTAGTTGAGACTGTGATTAGATCTAAGCTACAGAATTATTACAGTAGTGTATTGTATGCACTCTGGTGTCTTATAATTGTCGAAATATGGGAACATATCTCTCACATTTTAATAATACCTTAGGGAACTGTATTAACTGGAAAAGGGGTAAAATGTCACATGTCATTATTCAAACACAAAATTTAGGGTGACATAGGTGCCATATTCAGGTGTGAAGAATATCCTGACCTGTTCGTCAGCTGTCAGTAGAGTATTAAAATAAAATCAGTATATAGTGTTCATTAAACATGTAATATGCAAGTTTTTTTAAAGAAATAATGACAGTGTGGAAATACTGCAGTACAAATTAGATGCTTTTTACATTGTGGAATAATTTTGAGACATTTCCTGATCTTGCATGACCTTTCACCCATACACAAAGTAAGGTCCATAAAGATTTTCTTGCTGTAAATAAGCCCCTGCAGCACTAGTCCTGACCTCAGTCCTAATGACCTCCTTTTCAAATAGGAGCACATACTCACAAAACCATTTTACTTAAAATAGTTTCTGTGTAATAAAAGTATTTGATAATTTACTGAATTTACAAAAACATAAGGGAGGTTTTAAAATGTAAAAATAAAAGGAGGTTCACATACTTTTGGCCATAGAGTAAACATTTTAAAAAGAAAGGACTGATAAAGAAGCAGTAAAAGCACTTACGGTATAACTATTGTTCATTCATTGTACAAACTTCAAAATAATGAAAACTGTAACATGTTAACCAATTAAAAGGGCAACAATGCAGATTGGAAAGACATGGAGGGTATTGTAATACTGTATGGCATTTTAAGCCATGTTAAATGTTATGTCAAGACAGATGTTCATGGATACTAAATATGCTCTTCCCAATGATTTAAACAGAAGTAGTGGGATTTAGATGGTTAAATGGATTTGGTGACATTACCTGGAGTTGCAGCACAGCAGTAGCATCTCCCTGTTATTCACAAGAACTTGTAGGAGCACCAGAAAAGCCTTTGCTCGGATGGCTGGCGATGGATTCTCCAGAGAACGGATTACCGTCACAACAAAGTCCTGTAAAGTGAATCGTTCAACTGTGAGCCTAGCTTCTAGAGAAAACACAACCATTTGACTAGAAGTCTCTGGACACTGTGCCCAGTATGCCATCTGTTGTTTGACAGTAATCTGACAGGTGCGATCACTTACAAAGTGCAACGAAGAAGGTAATTATAAAGTCCCAAAAAAGGCACTTGACATAAAATAGAGGTTAATATGCATTCAGCGTGCAGAAAATGAGTGGGTTGCAAATTAGAAAAATTGATTAGCATCCACTATCTCTATAATTGAGAAAAATTGTTAAAGAAAAAAAAAAAACAATCTGAAACAATTATATTTGAACAATACAGAAATGAGTTAATTAATTTTAGTATCAAGTCAGTACAGGAATTGTAATTAGATCAATAGTATTTCCAAGCTGCACTATGAAGCTGTAGCACATCTTTTTACCCAATTAGCTGTGTCACCATTGCTTCATTGAAATTTAAATTCTATGCCATACAATGCATGAATAAACAGGTCTTGCTCTGAACTGCTATTTGTCAGGGGAATTAGGCAGAAAAATCTTTAGCAGTTTATAATTGGTGCAGAGGTGATAGAGTAAGTTTTATGCACTGAAACACCTTGCGTCTATTTTTTTTAATCCCTAAGCCCAATTGAAAATTGACATGCAAATAGATGCAGGTCAAGCCAAATTACAATTGATAATCATGGCCAGTCCTAAAAAGCATTATATAGAACCAGTTAAATCAATTCCAGTATAACTTCTTCTATAGCAAACAGAAGAACTGTGGAAATCCCAATCTGATCCAGTCACAAGTCGAAGTCACACAAATAAAGTAATTGCTAGAGGAAATAAATGATTCACAGAATATCAACAATCTTTAAAACACTATATTGAACAAAGCGACTGGACCCCCTTTTCCAGCATTTATTGTTCTGTGCAATCTTTCTTCAGGATTTAGGTGTGTCAGTGAGATCTTTTGCCCGTTTATCTAGAAGAGCATTTGTGAGGCCAGACAACTGATGTTGCACAAAACGACAAAACGGATTTTTCAATTCTAGTTTATCCCAAAGAGGTTGATGGGGATGAGGTCTGGCTTTGTGCAAAACAGTCAATTTCATCCACATTGAACTCATCCAGTCATGCCTTTATGGACCTTTGTGCCACTGGGACACAGATATGCTGGCACAGAAAAGGGCCTTACCCAAACAGATTGCATAAAGTAAGAAGCATATACTTGTTCAATATGCACAAATAGGTTCTTGATGTTATAAATATGTGGTAATGAGACTGAATGATAGACCTTAATTAAATAATTAAAACTTGTGTCTGGATACTCATATTCTTTAGTGTATTTAAAGCAGAAGGGAACATTATTTTCTCCTGAAGGGAATGAGTGCCTACTGAACTACAACAAGAGGAAATCAACATTTATTCTTGCAGCAAGCAAATAATAACAAAAACCCTTGTTCATGGCTACTCTTATTTGCTAATAAATTAGCCAGACAAACCCATAAACATGCTTTAAAATTCCACTTTACTTCCAATTATTTAAGGCATTTATAATAAACTATTGTTGATCAGCCTTTGTTAGGTTTTGAATTAAAATAGCAAGTTAAACTTTTACCCATGACCTTTAGACATACGACTAATGGGTATAGCATCCATCTACAGGAACAAACAGCAATTTTCTTTATAACAACAATTCAAAAGCACTTACAGAAAGGTCTTCTAAATTAGAAAAACAACCATAAGGCAATATTTTTAGAGATCAGAAGACAAAATATGTTTTTTAATGATTCTTTATACAAATTATTTCTGTTTAAATGGCCAACATTAACACTAATCATAAACAAAATCAATTAAAACATTTAGAATAATACATCGTCAAGAAACGATGTAGCGTGAAAATTTCCAAAACAGACTTATGTTAATATGAGGAACAAAATCTGTTTTCAGATTCTCATTGTGAGGACTCCTTTGTGGGAATCACAAGCTAATCATGTTCTAATGTAAGGATTAGGTTTAGGTTAGCAGTAGTCAAGTTAGGTTAGGGCAACTCTTCTTGAACCAAATTAAACACAAAACCTAATAAAGTCCCCACTATGCATAAAAACAATTATATAGGTGTATGTGTTTACATGCATGTGCATACCCTGTCCTGTATCAGTCTTTGTAGATGTGCTCCGGAGGCAAGCATGGCAGCAAACATGGTAAGGATGTGCAGCTGTATTCGACTGATTCCTGTCACCAACCGGCTGAGGATGCTGGGTAGTCCGACCTTGTCAATTACACTCTGGAATGCTCCAGATGAGTGACGCGTAATTTGACACAAAGCCTTAAGAATAAGAGCTAGTAAGTAAGTAAGTATGACGCTAATTAGTCAATATAATTATAAAGAATCAGATTTTTCAATTAATCAAAGCATCTCATTTAAGAATACTTTAAAAACCTACTCAGTAAATACTGAAGGGACCCAAGTGTATGTTACTCACTGATATAGCGCTGACCCTTAACGAATCCAGAGTGGAGTGTGTGAAGAGATACCATAGTGCAGGTCCCACTTCAGCTATTAAAAAACCCTCAGCACATAGAGATTTTCTGCTGCAGACATTCTCAATGATTTTTGCTGCCATGTGGTTCACCACCAGTTCTTCCTGTAAAGAGAGATGCAACTTTTACAATTATTCATCAATCAGTAACAGCAAAAAGGAAGCAGGTGTTTGATTTTAATAATATGTATATGCAAATACAAAAGGAACAGATTACATTACCATCGAGCATCCATCAATTACATTACCATCGAGCAAAAAAAAATACATGCGAGTTATTAATGTCTCCATAGAGAAAACAGCATTCAACAAGTTCAGTTCAAATTCAAACTCAAAAAAATTGAGACCCAGGTATTTAACATTCCTGGTTTCAGTGCAATAGCACTAACAAATATTTTCTTACAAAAAAAATCACTTTAGGTCAGCTAACAGCAAATGCCCCATTAGACATTTACTCTAACACTCATTCTCAATTTTTTCTTTTTTATGAAGGGGTCGGGGTGGTACTTTGGAACAGGAGCTGAGGAGGAGCATGGGGACATGATTGACAGCCTGCTGCAGGGCAAGTTAGGAAGTAGGATAGGGAGCAGACACTTTTTTTGCTTGTTATTTCAACCTTTTTTTTTAACTAAAAAAGGGTAGAAAGCTGAGTAACCAAGTTCTTTGGTGTGTGTGTATGTATATATATATATATATATATATATATATATATATATATATATATATATATATATATATATATATATATATATATAGCAATAACAATTATACTTTAAAATGGCATACTGTTTACATCTGTTGTATATACATTCTAATTCTGTTTTTAGTTAACTTACACCTCTGGGCGGCATGGTGACTTAGTGGTTAGCACGTTCGCCTCTCATCGCTAGGGATTCCCAGTGTGAATACCAATCTGGGTGGAGTTTTCATGTTCTTCCCGTGTCTGCGTGGGTCCATGTAAAACATGGATCAACTTCAATTGAATTCTCCAAAATTACCTCATATATAGAGTGTGTTTATGTGTGAGTGAGTGTGTGCCCAGCAATAGATTGGTGCCCTGTCCTGATTGTATCTGCCCAGCGCCCAAAACGTTCTACCCTGGATAGGCATGAGGACCCCCCCCCTCCCCCGACCCTACTAGAGGATAAAGCGGAAGATAATGGATGGATGTTTCACACCTTTATTTTCTTTAATTATTTTTACCTTTTATGTTTTCACAATTTCAAATTGCATTTGTTCCCAACATCACTATTTTAATTTTTATTGCTGTTTAGGTCAGTCAATAAATGCTTTGTAGCTGAAAATCTGATACATAGAGTTAACTTGTTTTAAGCAGAATAAGTACAAATTTTCACATTTTAACCTGTAATGTGACATCTGGATGTCACTTATGTACAAGAATCAGTCATTAAGCCGGGAGGTCCACTACTTACAGTTGTTATGTTTAAGTTATAAGTATGAAATTTTACATTTATTCAGTGTTATGGGTACAATATTGGTGGTGTAATATTAAAAATTACACCACCAAAAATTCTGATAAAACAGAGTTTCTGATAGTTGGACCCAAGGACAAAATTAACAAAGCTTCTAACACTATGTTAAACCTTGATAACTCTTTAATTAGACCCAGTTCATCTGTAAATAATCTCGGTGTCATTATTGATTCAGATCTCTCCTTTACAAAGCACATTAGCAATATCACTAGAATTGCATTTTTTCACCTTCGTAACATTTCGAAGCTACGAAATATCCTCTCCCTCCAAGATGCAGAAAAACTCATTCATGCTTTTATTACCTCAAGGTTAGATTATTGTAATTCACTTCTGACAGGATGTTCTAATAAATCATTACATAAATTACAACTTGTGCAGAATGCTGCAGCTAGAGTTTTAACTAAAACCAGAAAGTTTGATCATATAACTCCTGTGTTATCAAACTTGCACTGGCTACCAGTTAAGTTTCGTATCGAGTACAAAATTTTATTAATAACATATAAAATTTTACATAACCAGGCTCCACAGTATCTGAGTGAGCTGATTCAATTGTACCAGCCAACACGTGAGCTCCGATCTCAAGGTGCTGGTCTACTCTTAGCTCCTAGAATAAATAAAATTACTGCTGGTGGAAGAGCGTTCTATCACAAGGCTCCTCAACTTTGGAATAGCCTTCCAGTTACTGTTCGTGATTCTGAATCACTATTAATCTTTAAAAATAAATTAAAAACACATTTATTTAATCTTGCGTTTAACTAATCCCCTGTAGATAAAGATGTAGATCTCAGACTTGGCTGTGTTGGGGGGTAATCTCTGATCAGTGTATGCTGGCATTTCACCTCTTCACCCACCTCATCATTAATGGGGGGGGTGTGGCGCTGGAATGATGCTGTTCCGGGGCGCCATCTCAACTATGTAGAGTCTGCAGTATCTGCCTCTTTTAGTTATGCTGCTCTAGTCAGTGATGCCGGAGTCACATGCTGCACTGTGTCAATTAATTACTTATTAATTAAATGCCGTGCTTTATTATTAGCTCTAACTCCCTTCCTTTGTCTGTTTCTTTTGAGGTGTCCCCCGGCTTCCTGGAGATCCATGGCTCTGCTTACGAATACTGTATGGATCCTGACAAGGCGGTCCTGCAGGACGCCCCCTAATGGACTCACATATAGTTTTCTAGTTGTTAGTTTTTCCATTTGTTTAATATCTGGACATGGCTGTTCTACACTGTTGTTGCTGCCCGGCCGCTCAAGGAGGATGAGTCCCCCACTGAGTCTTGGTCCTCCCAAGGTTTCTTCCTTAAATAACAACATAAAAGGGAGTTTTTTCTTGCCACTGTCGCTTCGGCTTGCTCTTTGGGGGTTTAAAGGCTTTTCATTCTGTAAAGCTGCTTTGTGACAATGTACTGTTGTAAAAAGCGCTATATAAATAAATTACTTGAACTTGAACTTAAAAATTAAAATCCGCAGCAAAAAAAAAAAAAACAATAGGTTTTAAAATTAAACTTATGGTTTTAAAATTAAATAATGAAATCTCTCTGTTTAAGAACACTCTATAATCCATCCATTATCTTCCACTAGGGTCGCGGGGGGACAAAAATGGAAAGAAATAAATGTAGATCCACCATGCATGCCATCTTTGATAATTCAAATGTGTTTTTTTTATTTTGTGTCCAATTTGCAGTTTTGCATGGATTACAATATTTACAATAAATTCCAATTGAACTTAAATGAAAGAATATGTAAGTGTGTGTTTAAAAACTTGATTTTTAAAATAAAAAATGATTTAAAAACTTATATAATCTGTAAAAGAGTCATTGTGGAAAAAGTTTGGAAAACATTACTGCTTTTTTTAAAAGAGAGCTAATTTCAGATAAGTCAAAAATATAGTGTGAACTATACTATAGAATACTATACTATAGAATTTAAAGCTGCATTTCACTTTTAACTTGTATACAGTTTAAAATCTAGCGTCATGATGGTGTTGGGGAACACTACAGCAAAAGGCATTTGCAAAATTGTGAATGCATTATTAATGCTAAATAATGTATACAGGTTTAAAAAAAAAAAAAAAAAAAAAAAAAAAAAACATTTCAACATTTTTATTTAAACTTAAACTTTCCTGACTTGTTACCAATTTAAAAACATGCATTTTTTAATAAGATGGAAAAAAAAATATACAGGCCTTAAATAATTTGTGCACATGTTTGTTTTAAGAGTGCCATTTGTAGCTGCATTTGATAGTGAAAAAAAAGATCGTACTTAGATTCATTTCAATAGGTGATTTTACTGGGATAACAAATTACAAGTTGCTATTCCTGTAACAAACGTGACATTAATTATATAGTAACAAGTCCCTTTTGGCCCTATGAACCAGCACTAATAATACAAAGAATTCAAAACTGATCAGAGATTTTTTTTTTACTGCTACTTAACTCCACAATAACAGATAATATGTGTAAATGCATTAAAGCTAGTTTAAAGTATTACAGTAGCCTAACAGCAGTTTAAAAGGAAATCATGACAGTCAACTGATCTTTGGTCTCCTCTTTGGTATTAAAGTTCAATTTTCGTTTATGACAAAGATCTGCCCTAATACTGTGAATTTTATGTTCTCACCCATCATCCTTTCTTAATGTCCATAATTTAAATAATTTAAATAAAGCTCATGCCTGATGATTTACTGTGTTTGGAAAATCAATTCAATCAATTCCCTTCATCTAAACACAGCATTAAAAATGATTAATTCAATCACACACACACACACACATATACATATATATATATATATATATATATATATATATATATATATATATATATATATTCCGCTATGCTAGTGGAAGCACCATACAGCTGTGGAGAGCATCTTATATGTTTATTTATACACTGACTCCCATGAGTCCACAGTCCAAATCTATACAGTGTCAGAGTTTGGGGTTACACAGTACACATTAATAGAGAAAAGAGGAGGACAGCTATTCCCTGGAGTGCTTCCATTCTTGCTCCCACCTCGCTCTCCCTCACTCTTACACACACACTCTCTTTCTCACTCTCTCTCTCTCAAACACACACACACACACACACACACACACACACACACACACACACACACACACACACACACACACACACACACACAGCTTTCCAGTTTCACTTTAGCCCAAGGCCATGCTCTAGCTGGAGTTCACCAGAATTATGTATTTTCTCCACCAAAATCCCATCCATTGAATCAGCATTCACATGTAGTACAGCTGAAGGCCGGATACATATGAGACTGCATCTTGTGTTCATATTCAGCTAAAGCATGGCTGAGCAGTTTTCATCATTTTGGATGGCATTTTAATTTGACAGATCTATATATAAATATACAATAACAGAAACAACTTTAAACTGTTCAATTGCCCATTTTCTACACTTAACTGTAAAATAGTGGGTTTATCTGCACTTAATAGATACACACATACTAACCATAGCAAATAACAAATAGGTCACAAATCATTACTCAACCCATTTTGGTGGTCATGGTCACAACACATTACTCAATTGGGACTTTTTTTATTGTGTCTACTGATGTTTGTTAGTTTACATATGTCTCATCTCATTATCTTAACCTCTTAATCTTCTACTAGGGTCACTGGTGGCTTCCATGTCCGCCCAGAGGGGAACGTTTTATGTGCTGGGCAGATACACCCACAGGACAGGGTGCCAATCCATCGTTGGGCACACACTGACACACAATTTAGCGGGGAATTCAAAACAGCCTATTCACCTTGAGTCAGTGTTTATGGACTGTGGAAGAAAACTGAAGAACCTGGAGACAACTCACACGGACATGGAGAACATGGAAACTCCACCCAGATCAGGATTGGAACATGGATTCCATTGCTGAGAGGCAAACGCGCCAACTATGCCACCTTTAGATGTATATACTACTGACAACCATTAAAAATGCATATTGCTATATGACAACTCAAAACACAGGTGCACCACAGACAGAAAACAGCCTAGACAGAGGTCAACAGTCAGACGTTCATTGCTATCTTGGCAATAAATTGGCGGTGTTTAAATACAGGCGTGTACACCTCGCTTGTTACACAGACATGGACATGCAGTGGTGCACAAATCTATAGCGTTTATGCAAAACTTTGTAAACTTTTACATCAATAATAACAGAATAAAAAATAAAATGACATTATACTACATCATAACAAAATTGCTCACTGCACCATTGACATAGCAATGCACCAAAGCCAGGCCACACCTGGCTCTTAAAGGGAATGGCAAATGACACGCTGATTGGTTTATTGCACATTACTTTTAAAACACATTCATAAATAATTAAGTTAGTCCATGCCTTTTACATTTTCCAGTTTGTATGATAAAGACATAATCTGAATCAAGCTGCACAGTGCCCGGTTGATGGCTAAAAATATATTGGAGGCAAATCAGCAGGTCCATCTGAGACCTCTCTATTACTTGTGAAACACTTGAGCATCTGTGCATGTGTCTGTACAAGACTGTGAATGTCTGAGAGGTAGAGACTGGAGAGAGACTGCAATTGTGTCCATCTGAAGAACCTACACACCTGGCCCAGAACAAAGGCCTATGTAAATCAGTCCTGCCAGCCAGTGCTTTCATTACACTGTTCTTACTGTTTCATCTGCCCAGCTCTCTCTTTCTCTCAACTCCATTAATCCTCCCTGAGCCAATCTTGCAGCAAAACATACACATTCATTATCACTAATGTGCCCTCAGAACTTCATATTGAAAAACCTGTGATGGCATTATGCAGCGGTTTTAGAAAAACACCAGGAAGCTTCACAATGTCAATATTAAGTCAATACTGTGAAAAACAATATCAGCCCTGTTTACAGTCTGTAGGCACCTTTGGTCAAGTCATACACACTGTCAGTTTGTTTTAATAAAGTTAAAGCTATAAACACAGGCACTATAGCAAATAAAACGTAAAATGTAATAACGTCAAAAAAAAAAAAAAAAAAAAAAAAAAAAAAAAAAAAAAAAAATATATATATATATATATATATATATATATATATATATATATATATATATATATACATATAAATACTTCAAAGGATAAAAATATATAAATATTCTTTCAATTACAATTTGTAGCTGAATTTTTATTAAAATTTTTTACAATATAGACCTTCCACTAACACAAATTTGTCTATGATGTTTAGGTCAGGGACCTATAAGAGTTATTTCAAAAGCTTTATTTTGTATTTTAGATTAGTTATTAGTGGATTTAGAGACATGTTCTGAAACATTATCTTATAAAAGAAAACCTTTCATTTAGTCTCAGGCTAATAAGAAAAAGACTTCGATCCTGTGGAAATTCGCCTTTATGCTTTATAGTTTGGAGATTTATTTATTTTAGTTTTTTGAGGAAAAAATGTTCCTTGACTGTTTCTTTGTTTTTTTCAACTATAATGCCACAAATTATTACTCATTATTGTCCACTAATGTGCAAAGAGTCCCATTTTCATCTTTCATCAGAACTTGCTTCTACAGACTTTCTGGCTTTTCTTGAGGTTTTGTAGATAACTACAAGAGCTAGTGACAAGGTTAAAAGCAAAGTTTACTTTCCCTGCTTCATTCATGAAGCTTACGTTTGTCTAATCAGACCTGCAAAGCGCATTTTTTATCCCGACAGGTTTTTGCAGCATTTGACCATTTATTCATTCATTCATTCATTTATTATCTTCCGCTTTATCCTATATTAGGGTCGCGGGGGGGGTTCCCCATGCCCATCCAGGGGAGAACGTCTCGGGCGCTGGCAGATACACCCAGGACAGGGCGCCAATCTATCACTGGGCACACACTCACTCACACATACAAGCACACAAACACACTCTATATGGGTCAATTTGGAGAACTCAATTGACTTGATCCATATTTTTGGACTGTGGAAGGAAACCGGAGAACCCGGAGCAAACCCACGCGGACACGGGGAGAACATGGAAACTCCACCCAGATGGGGATTCGAACCGGGAATCCCTAGCACTGAGAGGCAAACGTGCTAACCACTAAGCCACCGTGCCTCCTTGACCATTTAGATTAGCTTTTTTTAAACAGCACATAAGTGGTTTTAACCAGTGGTTTTTGATTTCTTTCAGGCCTGATCTTAGCTTTCAGTTATTTATAAAAATAAAAAATAATTTCTGCATTGTAAAATACATACTGACTCATTACAGACATTTCTGAAATTTAAGTTATTTTGGAGAAATTAACTTAGCTTATACTTTATTCATAGTTTAGCATTTACAGGAAATCTGTGACATTGGAAAATTAATTAAAACTTCAATTAAAAAATATAGTAAATTTGATTTGCCTTCAAAAGCTGTGCACAAAGCATCAGAATACATAAACAAAAAGACCATGCTTCTGTGATTTTGACCAATACCAAAATTTACAGATGAATTGAGAAAATTATTTTCAAGCAGCACACAAAAACAATAACTACAACAAATGCATGAATTGCATATATAGCCACATCTGTAATTGTAGTACTTTTTACATTTGGCATGTAAATGTTCATATGAAATTAAACTGCCTGCCCAAAAAAATTTTTAAATTAAAAAGTTCAACACCTGGATTTAACTATGGTCTAGGGCAGTTAATCA
Source organism: Corydoras sp. C115 (assembly GCA_019802505.1). Lineage (NCBI taxonomy): Eukaryota > Metazoa > Chordata > Actinopteri > Siluriformes > Callichthyidae > Corydoras > Corydoras sp. C115. The sequence continues at coordinate 9,736,127 of JAFMOC010000002.1, forward strand.
AGTCTGGGTTCAACAATGTTAAGTGTGCAAAGAATGAGGTCAGCTGATGACTTAAACATACTAAACGACCAGGCTTTTCCATCATTGTTTTTTGACAACACAGGTATATTCCAAGAAGAAAAATGTCAGGATTTTAAACTCATAAAGTTGCCTACTAACTGTCAACTGGTAAAGTGAGTACACGTGCCCGGAGCAGTGGGCAGCCTAGTAAATGGCACCGGAGCATTAGGAGTTAAGTGCCTTACCCAAGGGCACTTCGGTCATAGTATGGGAATCGAACCAGGGACTTTCAGGGTGTAAGACTGGTTCCTTAACCACACGCCTACAACTGCCCCAATAAATTTGAGCAAGGAAGCATAAGATAGCATTTTCATACATGGATTGGCCATGACAGAGTCAGACCTAAACCCCATTAAAAACCCTTGTGATGTGCTGGAGAAGACTTTGTGCACTGATTCAAATATCCCATTATCAATATAAAATCTTGGGGAAAATATATTGTGACATTGAAATTCACACAGTGAATGCATGCCATAATCAAAGCTAAAAATAGTCCAACAAGTGTGTGACCTTTTTTTCAGACCGACATTGTACTACATGCCCTTTAGCATATCTACTGCTTTTGCAGCAACTTCATCACTCTTAACATTTGTGTACTACTCAGTTGATATACAACACAGTCATCAAAATAACTTAAGTCTTTGGCTAAATTATATATTATTATAAATTAGGATGACTTGGGGATATAAAAGCTTTCCCAGAAGTCAAAAACTAGGGAAACACACGAGTTGCCAATCCATCACAACACATATACATGACAAACTTGTCGACACAGATCGTTTGATGAAAACCTCATTAAGTCTTATTAAGGAAAATGCAAACTAGTTGTCCAACCTGAAATCAAAGTGGGAACCTTCTTGTTTTGAATAAAGCTAGCTGTTGTACCACCATTCCATCCTAAAATATTCTGCTCTGTTGAAATACTTTCAAACCCAGGAAGTTTTTTGGTTTTTGAACTGAAAACTCTAAAGCAATTTATATTGTAATGTACATTACTGATCTAGCTATGTTTCTTTAAATATAAGAGAAGGTTTGTGGTGTGAAGTCAGTTGATTCTACTCTGCAGAGACACATATACAGCTACCGAAAACTGATAATTATACAATCCTACAGGGGTCGACACACTGTATAGAGGGGTACCACAGTCGAGGATAGTGGTAGATGGAATATTCACACTGTGTGTGAGTGGGTGTGTAATAAATATTTCATGGAGCAATACTGTGATGCCTGGTTTCAGCCTAGGGCTCTAATACACGCCACTTAAGGGATGAGTGCATATAGACCTTTTATCATCTGTGGTGCGTGTGTGCATGCGCGCGCACATGCACACACACACACACACACACACACACACACACACACACGCACACGCACACACACACACACCGATTGCGATCTGAACTGGACTTGGAATTCAGTGTGCATTGCATCTCCATCCTCTCCTCAATTTTTTTTCTTACTTCCATCACAATACACTATACGTTCACATAAATTCTCTTTCCTACATTGCAGGTAATAGTTTACTTTAATTTTGAAATCTTAATCTGCAACTTTATCAACAAGCCCTAAATCAGCAAAAAGCTTCTGGCTTGGTCACCTCAAAAAATAAATATATACTACTGAAAAACTTTTACTAAGGACCATGTTTAGCATGTTCATGTTATTGCACATGCTTAAATAAAAGACAAATAAAATTTGATAATTGAGATGTTTTTAATATTACTGTTCAGTTTAATGATTAATGATTACATATATACATATGTGTTTGTCATGGCAATCTTGTAGTTTCTATGTAATCAGAAATATTTTCTGTAAAACTGTTCTTTAATATGTTGACAAAAACATTAACCCAGTTGCTGCACAAGGTAAATATTAAAGAATAAAAATTAAATAAAAAATAGTGATCAAATATCAAAAGTAGAACTACATAGATTAAGTTGGTGCTTCAACAACACATTCAATTGTGTCTGGATAGTTTAGTGTAGATCTATGAAATTCAGCAGGAATTATTTCTAAGCTATAAGGGTTTCTATGATGTTAAAAGCAGACAATTCTTTAGAAATTGTTTAGTGTTATGTTCAATTTGTGGTCATAGTTGAAAATAATGACCCACAAATTCAAACTTAATTTAAGGGAAATTGGTACAATTATCCACTCAGGTTTACATATATGTGGGTGGAGAGGCTGTTGTGAGAAGAAAAAAAACAATATAGACATTACTACATAATCTACAACTTGCCAGAGGTGGGTAGCTAATCATAGTTATCCTTGTTATCCATAAACAAGGATAAAACATTTTTAGGGTGGCACGGTGGCTTAGTGGTTGGCACGTTCGCCTCTCAGCGCTAGGGATTCCCGGTTCGAATCCCCATCTGGGTGGAGTTTGTCTGCGTGGGTTTCCTCCGGGTTCTCCGGTTTCCTCCCACAGTCCAAAAACATGGATCAAGTCAATTGAAATCTCAAAAATTGCCCCATATAGAGTGTGTCTGTGTGAGTGAGTGTGTGCCCAGCGATGGATTGGCGCCCTGTCCTGGGTGTATCTGCCCAGCGCCCGAGACGTTCTCCCCTGGATGGCCATGGGGAACCCCACCGCGACCCTAATAGAGGATAGAGCGGGAGATAATGAATGAATGAATGAAAGAAAACATTTTCATTGTCAATTTAAGTAATTTAGCTTTAATCACCTGAATGATGTGTCAAAGGGAGATGCTGCTTTGTTAATGGAATTCTTTTATTGCACAGAGTGGACAGTGGTTACTTTTTTGCTGGAATGTAAATCACCAGTTTATTCGCAGTTTTGCAGAAGGCATGTTCTTATTATTATCCATAATTGTTTCATAACACGTACTCAGTAGTATTACACAATGCTGCAATATAATAATAGGTATAGTATTTGTGAAGGATGATTCACCAAAACATGTCCAGTCCATTCGCTTGTAAGCACTTAAACTAATCGTTACTTCAGAAAGAGTAACACAAGATCAGATCTGTTGTGTTTAACAGCCATTACAGTGTGACATACAGCGACTTTTCAGCATGCTTGCAGTTTTTTTTTTTCTAGCTTTCTTTCTGTGTGTGCCTACATCTCTTTAAAGAAACGCGTCCATTAAAGAAATGATCCATGTAAATGCAGCAAATGTGTAGGCTGTGTGGATGTATGAAGACGTGTTAAATACTTTAGTATTCAGTAATAAAACATACATTTGGGTCAAATTAAACAGTACTTGTTTTTAATATTTTCATTCATTCATTATCTTCCACTTTATCCTATATTAGGGTCACGGTGGGGTTCCCCATGCCCATCCAGGGGAGAACGTTTCGGGCGCCGGGCAGACAGACCCAGGACAGGGCGCCAATCCATCGCTGGGCACACACTCACTCACACAGACACACTCTATATGGGGCAATCTGGAGAATTCAATTGACTTGATCCATGTTTTTGGACTGTGGGAGGAAACCGGAGAACCCGGAGGAAACCCACGCGGACACGGGGAGAACATGGAAACTCCACCCAGATGGGGATTCGAACCGGGAATCCTTAGCGCTGAGAGGCGAATATAACAGTATTAAATGTTTTATTTTGCTCAATTTTCACTTAAGGCAAAAATCTAGTAAATGTTTTGTTCAGTTAGTTTAAATAATGTGTCTGGAAATACAATTTATGTTTATTATATTAATGATGATGATTATTATTATCGATGTGTGTGTTTGTGTGTGTGTACAAGTGCGTGCTTTCCTGTCACTTAGAAAACTGTGCAGCTTTGAGTGGAGCTTTTAAGAGATTATTTCCGTGAGGCCTTGCAATACAATTTGGATGGATGGTTGTATCATAGACAGTTCACCACTTGAAAATGCTTCAATCAGAGCTCAGAGTTCAAGTAAGCAACGACTATCCATTATGACTATTATTATTATTATTATTATTATATATTTTATTTAATTTAAGTAATCCATAAAGAAGAGGCAGTTTTATTATTAAAGTAAAACCATGTCCAAAATCTGGGACACATCGTCTGGTATTAAATCTGAAATGTGATTTGAGATACACAAGCAAATTTGTAAATGTTGTTGATAATTAAATTCATTATAAAAATCTCTCAACAAATTTTTATTGATATTAAGGGAATAATATGTCAATGTACAATTAGAATGCAATCTTTCATTGCACTGAACTGTTTCAGCTCCACTATCCTTCAATAAAAGTAATACATTCTCTGAGAAAAAATAGAACTGTGTTCCCTAAGCAATAATGGAAGTGTATCTGCTGAGTAGAAGCACTTGTTAGTCGAGGTGTTAAGGCGCACTGTACAGATATGCATAATGCTAGCGCACACCGCAGCTTGTATTCTCATTACAGCATGCAGGATACACAGCAAAACAAATCTGCTTATTAAGCAGGGCACCTCCCCTGTGTCTAACAAGGATCCTGACACAAAGCAAGATTTTTTTTTTTCTAAAAATAGTCCGGGGGGGGGATTGGGGGGGGGCATGTGATGGACTTTATGCAAAGCCATGTGCTGTGCAGTAAAAAGGTGTATGAACTGAATGTTTCTCTTTTATTAAGGAAATAGTTAAGATTTCTACATCAATCAAGCTTTTTGTGATGCATGGAATTTTTTTGTGTATTAACACAATAACGTTAAAAACATTTGAAAACGTAAATGAAAATAGAAACAGAACAAAACTTGTTAAAACCTTTAGACAATATTAATTCCAATATTTGCTTCAAAACTGTTGTCAACTGCAACTCCAAGACAGCAAATGTAGAAATTAATTAGCTTTTTACAATTAGTCTTAAAATATCCAATTAAGTTAGCCTATAATAGTAATATCTTTATAATTCATTATTTTTAATTCTACAAAATATTGTAGAAAACATTCCCAAAAAATTTACAACATTTATTACTGTAAACGGGATGTCATTAAGGCTCTTGTGGGTCTAATGTCTAGGTGTCCCAATAATTTTGTAGTGTACTGAGCCCCATGTTGACATATTATATACAGTAAAAAAAAAACAACACATAAACAAAACTGAAGTACTAGCTGTTACACAAGATTGAAGGACTCAGGAGCAAACATAATGGACTGAAGTCTTTTCACCTCTGAGATTTTCAAGTTGATTGGTAAAAAAAAATACATATGTAATATAAAAACATTGGTTAAACATGTTTCCTACTGCCTTTTATTAACTGGAAACATTTACATATATACAGTACTTACAGACAATTCAGTTCTTTTCTTAGAAAAGTTGAAAGCAGTTTATTCACTAAAAGAGGTGTTTTTTTGTTTCTATTCTTGTTTTCATTTAACTTAATTAAAAGCAAAACAAATCCTTGAACTATGAAATAAGTAAGGTGTCACAAGTGGTGCCACTGTAAAAAAAAACTGTCACAGTGCACAACTTCTATGATCGATCTACACTGTCAGAAAATGACAGCTGCTAAGCCAGCCCTCCAGGACATCAATCAGATGATTAGATATCTGTCAGCTGAGGTAAGTAGCCCTGGTTGAAGCACTGCAGTGTTGTACTGTACATGTACTGTATATTATTATATGTGACTGAACGATATTCTGTAATATTTATGGTTCTTATAGTTATGCAGGCAGGACGGCCCATGTTAAATATTGTTATGAAAGTGGGCTGAAATATTACTATAAAATTCAGCTCCAGGTGAACTGTGTGAATGACTGGACTGAGTGACGACTGAATCTACCATGAGCTCTTGACTTGCGGCTAGCAAACACTGCCTGTAGGGGCTGCAGAGGGTTCATTATCACGCAGATCCCCCACTCTTCAGCCCCTAAAAAATGCACACGTGTATGTGCATGCGCGCGAGTGTGCGCACACACACACACACACACACACACACACACACACACACACACACACACACACACAAAGCTGAGGACAGCACAGCAGTCTTACCCCTTCCCGAAGGCACCTCATTAACACAGTGTAGGCGGCAGCAGGAACGACCCACAATCCTCCTGGGTGCTCTTTCTTCTCCTCCTGCAGGGGAGAGAAAGGGGGGGTAGAGAAGTGCGACTCATTTCATTGGGGGAACAATTAAAGGTAGTGTAAAGCCACAGCAATCGTAATTGGGCAAAATAAAACATGTTCACAAATAACTCTGTGGCTTTGCAATGCCTGTTCTGGTAGGAGGGAGATGGTAGATGCAAACACTATTTAAAAAGGGGAAAAAATGTAGTGTGTCAATTAGAGAGGAAGGTAGCATAAACCACTACACACCAAACAGAACCCAAAACACATTCACATTAGGCTGCAAAAACACTGAGAGTCTGCAAATACAAGCATGTAAAAACAGGATTATCTATTCCAATGATTGAGTGTATGTTACAGTGCACTGCACTCATCATTAGGAAATGTAAAGACAGTCATTAAGTGAGAATGAATTGAAAACTTATTAAACAACACATATTTGTTATACTTGTCCTTTCATGACTTGTTATTTCTTAAAGCATATCAGCACATGTTTATAATTAACATACACAATAATATATATATATATATATATATATATATATATATATATATATATATATATATATATATATATAAGGGGTTAAACATGGCACAACATATAATGTATTTATGCAAATAAAGGTCATCAATGTGCTTTAAAAAAATCCTGTCCTATACATATACATATCTATATATCTATATATCTATATATCTATCTATCTATCTATATATATATATATATATATATATATATATATATATATATATATATATATATATATATATATATATATATATATATATATATATATATATATATATATACACACAATACCAGTCAACAGTTTGTAAACACATTTCTTGCTTCATTTTATCAGTTTCAGTTAATGTAAAGAGTAAAGATGAGCTATGTAGCTGCACTAAAACTCCCTCACCACTGCAAGAATGACAATAAACCACCACCTAAATTATGTCTGTTTTGTGATGAACCTGATCAACAGAAAACCAATAAAGTACAGAGTACCTACAGTACAAGGGACTTTAAAAAAAAAACAATCAGATGTACTATAATATGTAGTGGTCTATTTTCTCCACTTATACAGATGACATTGTGGTTTTACAATGTTATATGTTGTTTTATAAGGTTTTAATTACCAATTTTAAGTCCCTATATGATTTAATGTTAATTTAAATATGAAGTTCATACAAGGCTAAGGATAGCACAGTGGTATGTGCACAAACATTTTGCTTCACGTTTTATACTAAGCCACATTAAACTTAAAGCCAATGTCCTGACTTTTAGAGCATAAACCTATATTGGGAAAAACATCTAAAAACCAAACTAAAACCCATCAAGGACACTCGACTGCCCAATTCTCATAGCTCTTGAGATCGATAATGTCAATAAGTGCTGTGTGTGCAGTGTATCTCCTGCCTCTGACATCGAGAGAGAGAAACAATATTAAAATAATTACAGCAGCTAGTTTTATTGGTATAACCTGACAGAATATACTGCTTGGAAACTTGTAACTAAATTTTTGGCCTTCAAAAAGTTATGCAGTTGCCATGAGATCCAATAATGATTCCTTAGAGATTCTAAAATGCATACTTTATTCGACCCATAATTGAAAATGTACCATTTGGTACATTACCATAAAGTAAAAGAGTAATTAAAAAAAACACTGACTGAAAAACATTTATTCTAAGAAACAAAAAGTCTCATTAACATTAGATTTTAATAAAATAAATGTACTGCAATTATTGTCAACTTTACATATAAAATATGTACGCCATTATTTTAAAAATGAAGAAATGTCTCCAATCAGGATGGAAAATACAGACTGGAAATAAATAAAAAAAACCTTTCCTTACAGAAACTTTCTAGATTATCCCGGATTCTAACCTAGTACTCTCTTCTCTTAAAACACATACTGTTGAGAGCTAAGAAGTCCATGGCAGATTTTCAATTTTGTGTTTAAAATGTATTGGATTCCCATAATGCAGGAAATTCCAAAGATGACCTGTTTTCAGTTTTGTGGCAAATGCAGACATGCAAGTCTATTATGGACTTTGGGACATTGAAAGAAAAAACCCTCTCAATATCACAAACTGTCCACCACACTTAATCGTTTGCAGTAGAATCATCCTTCTTGGTTTGCCAAACCCATATTGAGTGTTGTCAAGAAGCTCAATTTTTGTTTCATCTGAAAATAGAACACAGATCCAATCAAAGTCCCAGTGGCTCTAGGCACTTATGAATGTGGTAGATGGCAAAAAAAGCATTTTTTTTTTCTGGCAAGCCTTAGAGTAGAGCTCTCATCTGGTGATAGATTTGGTAACCCCAAGCTTCTGCTATTACAATTATATGTTATACCAAATAGATTTTGTGGGGATTTTATGTCTCCCTTACAGTTCTTCTATGAGTGTAGACAAATTAAACATGGGCCCTTGCTGAAATTTCATTAATTTGATTAGATTTAATAACTTTTAGCTGTAACTGTAGATTTCTGGGCAAATATCTAAGATTTCTAGCCATTTATTAAATGTCTTAAATTTCTTGCATTGTTACCATGTTGAACTATAAATGATTAAATTAAGATGACCTCTGGCTCAACTTTATTTATAAACTTAAATGTTCCCAGACAATGTTCCTAGATACTCTGTTCAGCCCAACTGTCTAAATGTAGAAACGTGATTTTATAATAAATGAACAAAACATTTTTCAATATAAATATTTCAATACCACATAGCACTTTTCTTATACTTTCAGGGAGATATTAAATGAATTATTAAGAGGTCAAAATTCCTAAACCTTTTTAACTCATCGCTATTGGTGTGCCAATCTGTGATAGGTATTGATTAGGAACTAAATTAAATTTCATCAGCTTTCTATTAAAGATTTAATAAAAATGGGTGATTTACAAAGTTCTTAAACAAGTTAAACCATAATAGTAGTAGTAATAATAATAATAATAATAATAATAATAATTATAATAACAAGCAGCACGGTGGCTTAGTGGTTAGCACGTTCGCCTCTCAGCGCTAGGGATTCCCGGTTCGAATCCCTATCTGGGTGGAGTTTCCATGCTCTCCCCGTATCTGCGTGGGTTTCCTCCGGGTTCTCCGGTTTCCTCCCACAGTCCAGAAACATGGATCAAGTCAATTGAATTCTCCAAATTGCCCCATATAGAGTGTGTCTGTGTGAGTGAGTGTGTGCCCAGCGATGGATTGGCGCCCTGTCCTGGGTCTATCTGCCCAGCGCCCGAGACGTTCTCCCCTGGATGGGCATGGGGAACCCCACTGCGACCCTAATAGAGGATAAAGCGGGAGATAATGAATGAATGTATGAATAATAATAATAATAACAAGAAGAAGAAGAAGAAGAAGAAGGGCGGCACGGTGGCTTAGTGGTTTAGCACGTTCGCCTCTCAGCACTAGGGATTCCCGGTTCTGCGTGGGTTTCCTCCGGGTTCTCCGGTTTCCTCCCACAGTCCAAAAACATGGATCAAGTCAATTGAGTTCTCTAAATTGCCTCATATAGAGTGTGTATGCGTGCGTGTCTGTGTGAGTGAGTGAGTGTGTGTGTGTGTGCCCAGCGATGGATTGGCGCCCTGTCCTGGGTCTATCTGCCCAGCGCCCGAGACGTTCTCCCCTGGATGGGCATTGGGAACCCCACTGCGACCCTAATAGAGGATAAAGCGGGAGATAATGAATGAATAATAATAATAATAATAATAATAATAATAATAATAATATTTCAGGACTATGAAATACATAATAGGTCTTCCAAAGTTGCCAAAGTGGGCCCTTGTGCAAGACCTTGATTATTCTAGGGGTGCTGACCGTGTTCTGACCTTAACTATAAAATTGGAAAACTTGTAATTCGTTTTGTATAAAAGCATCTGCAAAATAAAATAATGTAATGTAATATGTATGAGCACAAGATCCATCCTTAGATGAGGGAATAATAATAGGAGATACAATAGCAACAGATTAAGTATCTGAGATACCTTTCATTCATTTATTATCTTCCGCTTTATCCTATATTAGGGTCGCGGAGGGGGGGGGGGGGGGGGGGGGGTCCCCATGCCCATCCATGGGAGAACGTTTCGGGCGCTGGGCAGATACACCCAGGACAGGGCGCCAATCTATCGCTGGGTACTGAGAAACCTTATTTAACTTGAAATTGAGGATATGTAAGTAAAATACCAGCATAATGGACATTAACTTCAAGCAAGATAAAGATAATGCATTCAGTGTATGACTGCAGCTTAAACATTTTATGCTATCATTTGTTAAAATCTATTCAATAGAATACAGTAACTGTACTTAAATTCTGGTTTATTTATAAGCCCTGTTACTTGTGCAAATGGCCAACCTGGTATGGCTTTACCTGTGTAGCAATGAGGTACAGGAGCTCCCCTAGGGGTGGCAAGAGGCACTGCTTCAGCTTGCTGTTCCTAAAGTTCTCACGAATAAGATCAGTGAACACAGCCACAGCCTGAGGAATAGAAATCCAAATAACTGCATGGACCAGACACAGTATTAAAAACAGCAAATAAAGCAGCATCTGTACAATAAGAGTGGAACATGGTGGAATCTTCAGGCGTAGTCAAAATCCAGCATTTCTCACAAAAGCAGCCAATTCCCACATACCTCTTTTGTACTAGTAATTATTTCTCGCTCTTATTTTCACTCTTCCTCTCACTGCAGTATCTCTCACAGCTGGGTGCTATGCAAATCAAGCTGCTATACTGTATTTTCGTAAAGTCTAATAAATAATGACTTGCAGGTAGCAGATGCTGGCAACTGCTTTTAAGATTTTTTTGCCATAAAATCATGCACGGATGCTCTCCCATTGTACACATGCATGCACACAAACACACAAAGCCTGTAGCAGTTGTTCAGAGCATAGTGGCTGCAGGCTGCAGAAGGCCAGGCAGTGATAAGCAGAACTGCAGGGCTCTGTGGGTGAAAAAGTAGCTCATCCAGCAACTGTGAACTGAGCTCTGGGCTACAGATGAGTGTTCTGGAGATCACAGGTGGGAGGAACCAGGCTGATCTAGAATCAAGTCTAGAGAATGGAGTTCTCACACCTCCAGAGTGGGGATTTATCCTGGCTAATGCTGAACATTACCTATGCCACCAAAAAAAGCAGGATCTTAAAATAATCTGTTGCTCCGACTAGCTCTTGTCTTATTTTCAGCCAGAACAGCCTTCATTTATTGCCTGCAGAAAATCTCTTTCGAAGAGGCTTGATTGGAAAATCAGTGCTTCAACAGCTATTTCAGTTCACTTTAGAAAGTAAACTGGTTAAACACGGGTCTGTTGTCAACAAAAGGATATATGCAATAACTAAATCAAACTGCATCAAAATACAAGCTTGTAATTCCACCACTAAATTCATGGAAAATGTGAACCCTTGCATTTTGCTTCCCTGACTGGCATGTTTGACATCAAAAGGCAACATATCCAATCATTGACAAAATGGATCTTTCATGTTCTAAGCCTCACTTTACACAAGAAAAATATTTTATTAAATATTGCAGCCTCCATAAAATCTTTTATCTGTAACCATGACTGTCACTAAAGGAAAAGCCGAGGTCAAAGATGATTCTGTGTAGCTAATCTAGTACTAACAATATGGTTCATATAGCAGTAAAATGTTTTTTAAGAATGCAACATTAAACATAATGATAAAACAAACCAAATAATAATAAATTAATGATAAAAAATAATGATATCAAAAATAATTACAGCATTTACTAAAACAAAAAGGAGGAAAAAACAGGAGCAAGAGATGAAGAGCCAGAAACAAAGAGGCTAGAAAAACTGTTCTAGCTATAATTTTGTAATTTCCTTCCTCCTGAAGTCAGCCTGTATGACATCTATTTATAGAGGCTTTTATGGTTGCCATGACAACAAATGAACTCAAAGTTTCTTTCAGCTGTTGCTTTCTGGACATGGGTGAGCTAAAACAAATCTATAATGACACAGAGCATGTCTGCTCACATTGGAGCAGAGAACCCCACCAGACAGTGGCATTAATTATTGTGACCATGACCCAATAGTAAACCTAAAACAAAACTTAAACATAGTCCCTGAAACTAACCACACAAGGGCTTATGCTAAACTGCAGGGACCTAGAGAATGAAGAGGAAGCCTAGGAAAGCCATGCTGCGTTCTCACTGTGAACAAAGAGAAACCCAGAGACAGAAATCGGCATGACAGAATCAGCCGCTGAGACGCAGGACCCCTGTAGAGAACTGTACATAGGCTACGGATCCCCAGCTTTTCTCAGGACCAACTCACTGTGACTAAAATGGCAGGTGGCTTGAGCGGAACAATTCCAGCCAGAGTTGGAACAATAAAAAGACAGCAAAATGTGTGTACTCCTGTCGCTCCCAAATATTAAACCCTGCTACAACGCTTCTGCCGGCCATTTTGTGGTGCAGCCTTCATGCAGTTTGTGGAGCTGCTGGTAATTTTTTTAGGGTACAAAAAGCTTGGCGTGTTGCTACAGAAGCCCATGTTAAAACCCATGTAAGCTCAGGATCAAGAGCGGAGTATCCAATTTAGATCAAATACAATCCTATTTTTGAAACCGTCAACCACAATGTTTGTGTGCAGCCTTTTGATGCTTCTATAATGCTTTTGTAAGCAAGTCTGTACAAGCTGCATGTCCTCAATGTCTTCACTGCACTCTAGAAAAGTCAGCAAATTTACTTTTGTTAGTATTTGATATTATGTGCTAATAGATTAACCATGGAAAATAATTTATTTTAGAGCTGTTTTCTTTAAAATAAAAAAGATTTGAAAAAAGCCATTATATACAAAATGTTAGAGTGACGCCTGCTGGTCGTTTCTTTCATTACACCATAGTAGGAAAAGAATAAAGATGCAGTTGAACATGGCAATGAAACAGATACATTTACATTCAAATTTACATTTAGTCATTTAGCAGATGCTTTTATCCAAAGCGACATACAAATGAGAACAGCACAAGTCAGAAGTTATGGAGAAAACCAGCTACACTGCAGAATTATCAAACCTGATCGTTATTTGATCCTGCACCCACTTTTTTTATTATTTTTATTTTTATTTTTGTTTTTACAACAGGTGTTTGTTAAAAAGATGCATAGTTTAATTAAACAGTTAAAAAGTATTTTGTTCTGTTTTTCCAAAGTTTTTTAGTGGTTACACCTTTTTACTTATGCCCTCAGGTCAAGGGTTAACACAAACACTGTGTTACATAACAAGAAAAGTTCAAACAGGTAATGATAAAATCCATTCCAGTGCTAGAAACAAAAAAAAAGTAAGAAGGCTAAAGCAAACACTTTAACATTAAAAATATAAAAAAATATTTATTAAAATTGTATTATTATTATTACTATTATTATTGTTATTATTATTAATACTTTTCAGATGGCAGCCAATTAAATATGATTTTAAGCCTGAATACAGTTGTTCAAACAAAGTGTGTATATAATGACTCACATCTATAAGAGGAACATCTTCTCTGAGCTCTGTACAATGGCTGCTCAACAAGCCAATGACTCTCATCACTTTGGTCTTTCTGAAATAAACACATACTATTGAACATTAATGATCAACCACTATCATGTTCATAAGACTGTAATAGAAAAAAGAAAAATATACATATATGAATGATGCCTTTTTTTCTTTATTTTATTTATATATATATATATATATATATATATATATATATATATATATATATATATATATATATATATATATATATATATATATTATATATATATATACACAGTTGTGATCAAATTTATTCAACCCCCAATGCTGCGAAGGGTTTTATGGAATTCAGTGCACATTTGTAATTGTGTTATAAACTTGTTAAAGAACTAAATGCAAAACAGCATCAATTGTTTTTGTCATAAAGTATTAAATGGCCTTTTTGTGATTTCTTATTGACACAATTATTCAACCCCTTTACAACTACCACTCATAAAACAGGGTTCATTCCAGTGTTTTCAAAGGTATTGAAAACACCTGTGGATGTCAACGAGCAGCTCAAGCATGATAAGCACCAATTAGGCAGATTTAAAAGGACTGTGATACTCAGCTCCTTCTAGACATCTACTGGTGTGTTTACAAGCATGGTGAAGGCAATGGTCCCAGAAGACAAGAGAAGAGGTTATTGCTCTTCACAAGAATGGCAATGGATATAAAAAGATTGCGAAGTTGTTAAATATTCCAAGAGACACTATCGGAAGTATCATTCACAAGTTCAAGTTAAAGGGCACAGTGGAAACGTTACCTGGTTGTGGCAGAAAGAAGATCCTGACCGCGACTGCTGTGCGCTACCTGAATTAATCCCCGCGTGACTGCTAAGGAACTGAAAAAAGACCTGTCAGATGTGGGCACTGAAGTTTCAGCTCAGACAATAAGGCGCGCACTGCATAACGAAGACCTCCATGCCAGAACTCCCAGGCGCACCCCCCTTGCTGACTCCAAAGAACAAGAAAAGTCGACTGCAGTATGCCAAAAGTCATGTGGACAAGCCACAAAGGTTTGGGGACAGTGTACTGTGGTCAGATGAAAGTGGGACAATGGACCAGCGCTATTGGAGGAGGAAGAACCAGGCTTATGAACAAAAGAACACCTTGCCTACTGTGAAGCATGGCGAGGGGTCAATCATGCTTTGGGGCTGTTTTGCTTCTAATGGTACAGGACAGCTTCAACGTGAGCAGGGTACATGAATTCCCTCAGTACCAGGAGATCTTGGAGGAAAATGTGATGGAGTCAGTCACAAACCTGCGGCTTGGGAGACTTTGGACCTCCAACAGGACAATGATCCGAAGCACAAACTAGACATGGTTGAACTAAGGCTGAACACAATGCCATCGCAATCACCAGACTAAATCATGAGTTCTGGTGGGATAAGAAGGCTGCAGTAATATGTGACTGAACTGGAATGAAGAATGGGCTAAGATACCCATATGCAAGACACTTGTGTCAAGCTATGCTTCACGCTTGAAAGCTGTCATAACTGGAAAAGGATGTTGTACTAAGTACTAAAAAATAATGTCACTTTGAATAAAACTGATAATGATGTGAGCACAGTAAAGACATTTGTGGTTATTCCATCATAAATATTATGTTATATTTGTCTAATTTATAAGTGCCTCTTTGATATAATTGTAAATAAGATGACTGAAATGATCCAAATCAATGTCAAATACTTTATTTAGTGGGGGTTGAATAAATTTGATCACAACTGTATATATATATATATATATATATATATATATATATATATATATATATATATCCATTATCTTCTGCTTTATCCTATATTAGGGTCACAGGGGTAACCCATGTCCATCCAGGGGAGAACGTTTCGGGCGCTGGGCAGATACACCTAGGACAGGGCGCCAATCCATCGCTGGGCACACACTCACTCACACAGACACACTCTATATGGGGCAATTTGGAGAACTCAATTGACTTGATCCATGTTTTTGGACTGTGGGAGGAAACCAGAGAACCTGGAGGAAACCCACGGGGAGAACGTGGAAGGTCCATTCAGATGGGGATTCGAACCGGGAATCCCTAGTGTTGAGAGGCGAATGTGCTAACCACTAAGCCACTGTGCCGCCCTATATATATATATATATATATATATATATATATATATATATATATATATATATATATATATATATTTACACACACAGTACACGAATAAGAATTGAGGGAGAAAAAATATATATATATGTAATATGTATGTAATACGTTGTAGAACTATGTTCTGCGACTGTGTTCTATTTACCTATGTTTCCTTATTTATTTATTTATTTATTGATTTAGTAATTTGTGTGCTCGTGTCATGGCTGTACAAAAACATTTATACTCACATATCCCAGTTGTTGGCTTGTCGCAGCTGCTGTGTTAAAATTGGAAACTGAAGTATAATAGAAAGAGGTTGTTGTTAATTTTAAATATAATTTTAATTGAAAACATTATTGTTTATGCTGATTAGGAAGACTTAAGACAACAAACATTTAAATCATGTTAAAACATCGTTATCTTTTGCCACCTAGTGGTATTTAACTGCCCTCTATGCTAGCTCTATGAAGCTTCAAGTAAAATATTTTCCAAACTGCTGCTAATAGTTAAGAGAGCAAAGCCATGAAGTCAAGCAGATTATACAAAAATGATAAATTATTTATAAAAAAAGAAATAAATAAAACACATAGCAAATTAGTGGAACTATATACTACTTGCTTTCAGTACTCAGAACGATCAGATGTGAATTTAACCAGACATTATACTATATTATAATTAATACAACCAACAGTGACACATTATTATTAAAATGATGTAGCGATGTTCAAACGTAATCCACTATAAAGTAAACCAATGCTAAGTTACAAAACAATATCTGTTTACAAATGAAATTACTTGAAACGGTCCCACTGCATTTTGAAAGGAAAGAAGGCAGCAGGGCTGTACCTGTTAGTTAATAGACTATTGTTTTACTTCCCAAATCAATAAACATATAACCACCCTCACACATTCCAGCTCTTGAAACAATACTTTTGACCTCATATATACACCACATTCTATTCAACAATAAAAAAAAAGGTGGTTGGTTGTGAACTACTAAAATCTTCTATATTTTTGCCCAAATAAAGTCTAAAACATTATCAGATGTTTACTAAAATCCCAAAATTAAAATAAAGAACCAATAATACATATTTGATGGCACAAAAAGGCAGGCGGAGGTGAGGAAAGCCAGAGGTCTATGGATTTGGTGAGGAAGAACATGCAAGTGGTTGGGGTGACAGAGGAGGATATTCGGGATAGGACAAGACGAACCCTAATGGCAACAGTGAAAAGCAGAAGTGAAGTTTCCCCAAATGTTCATGAATTCATTCATTATCTTCCGCTTTATCCTATATTAGTGTCGCGGTGGGGTTCCCCATGCCCATCCAGGGGAGAACGTCTCGGGCGCTGGGCAGGTACACCCAGGACAGGGGGCCAATCCATCGCTGGGCACACACTCACTCACACAGACACACTCTATATGGGGCAATTTGGATAACTCAATTGACTTGATCCATGTTTTTGGACTGTGGGAGGAAACCGGAGAACCCGGAGGAAACCCACGCAGACACGGGGAGAACATGGAAACTCCACCCAGATGGAGATTCGAACCGGGAATCCCTAGCGCTGAGAGGCGAACGTGCTAACCACTAAGCCACCGTGCCGCCTCCCCAAATGTTATTTTATTTTATTTAATGCTTACCAGTTTGGAGTGCATAAAGCGAGTTGCTGTTTCTTTGTGGCCACAAACACAACACAGATAGCAAAGCAAGTTTAGTTTTGCACGTGACGTCGAAGCAGCTCCAGATCCGGTCTGCTCTGTTGACTCTAGAGCAGCACATATCTGCTGTAGGAACGAGGTCCAGTCACCCGAGTTCTGACATGCTAGACTCTCGGCTATGGAGATATATATAAAGAGAGAGACTGCAAGTTAGTTTGTACAAAGAAATAAAACACTTTTACTGACACTCTTTAGTTGCAGTTGTCTATTTCACCTGAATGTGCGGTTACACACAGTGTTTTGGAGTCAAATTTTACTGGAGTAGTTTTTAAGATCTAAAAAACAAAACATACTTTTATGAACAACATTTTCACTTAACTATATAGAAAATGCTCTAAACAAATTCCAGTATTTACCTTCGGGTTATCCAAGATAGGAGTCACAGTTAGACCGGACTCTGTGTACAAAAGCTCTTTAATGCTGGCAGAATAATCACACTGCATATCCTCAAACACACTGCTGTCCTAGGAAAAACATCATACAACGACTTCACTTTGTTAAATATATTTAAAAAATAGTGGACATACATAAAAGGAGAGAGTAAATCCAGGTCCAGGTTTGACATTGATAATGATCATTCTAAATAGTATAATATTAAATACATAGAAATACACCATCATCATGACATCATGAATCATTACCTATTTGTAAGGTACAGTGGGTTGCAAAAGTATTCATACCCCTTGAACTTTTCCATATTTTGTCACATTACAACCACAAACATAAATATATTTCACTGGAATTTAATGTGAAAGACCAACACAAAGTGGTATACAATTGTGAAGTGGAAGGAAAATTATACATGAATCAACATTTTTTTTACAAATAAAAAACTGAAAAGTGCGACGTGCAAAAGTATTCAGCCCCCCTGAGTCAATACTTTGTGGAGCCACCTTTTGCTGCAATTACAGCTGCAAGTCTTTTAGGGTATGTCTCCACCAGCTTTGCACATCTAGTGACTGAAATTCTTGCCCATTCCTCCTTGCAAAACAGCTCAAGCTCAGTCAGATTGGATGGAGAGCGTTTGTGAACAGCAGTTTTGAGATCTTGCCACAAATTCTCAATTGGGTTTAGGTCTGGACTTTGACTGGGCCATTCTAACACATGAATATTCTTTTTTTTAAACCACTCCATTGTAGCTCTGGCTTTATGTTTAGGGTCGTTGTCCTGCTGGAAGGTGAACCTCCGCCCCAGTCTCAAATCTTTTGCTGACTCCAACAGGTTTTCTTCCAAGATTGCCCTGTATTTGGCTCCATCCATCTTCCCATCAACTTTGACCAACTTCCCGGTCCCTGCTGAAGAGAAGCACCCCCAGAGCATGATGCTGCCACCACCATATTTGACAGTGGGGATGGTGTTTTCAGAGTGATGTGCAGTGTTATTTCTCCGCCACACATAGCGTTTTGCATTGTGGCCAAAAAGTTCAATTTTGGTCTCGTCTGACCAAAGCACCTTCTTCCACATGTTTGCTGTGTCCTCAACATGGCTTCTGGCAAACTGCAAACGGGACTTCTTATGGTTTTCTTTTAACAATGGCTTTCTCCTTGCCACTCTTCCATAAAGACCACATTTGTGTAGTGCACGACTAATTGTTGTCCTGTGGACAGTTTCCCCCACCTGAGCTGTGGCTCTCTGCATTTCATCCAGAGTCACCATGGGCCTCTTGGCTGCCTCTCTGATCAGTGATCTCCTTGTTCGGCCTGTAAGTTTAGGTGGACGGCCTTGTCTTGGCAGATTTACTGTGGTGCCATACTCTTTCCATTTCCGGATGATGGATTGAACAGTGCTCCGTGAGATGTTCAAAGCTTTGGAAATCTTTTTATAACCTAAGCCTGCTTTAAACTTCTCCAAAACCATATTCCTAACCTGTCTGGTGTGTTCTTTGGACTTCATGATGCTGTTTGCTCCCCAATATTCTCTTAACCAACATCTGAGGCCGTCACGGAGCAGCTGTATTTGTACTGAGATTAGATTACACACAGGAGGACCCTTTTGAGTCATTAGCACTCATCAGGCAACTTCTGAATGCAATTGGTTGCACTCAGGGAAAAGGGGGCTGAATACTTTTGCACGTCGCACTTTTCAGTTTTTTTATTTTGTAAAAAAAATGTAACCATGATTCATGTATAATTTTCCTTCCACTTCACAATTGTAGACCACTTTGTGTTGGTCTTTCACATTAAATTCCAGTGAAATATATTTATGTTTGTGGTTGTAATGTGACAAAATATGGAAAAGTTCAAGGGGTATGAATACTTTTGCAACCCACTGTAAATCAGAAACCATACAGTAACTGAAGGGAAAGTAACCTGAGCAGATTTCTTAGTTGGCCAGCAGAGGGTAATGTGGCACCATGAGAAAAAAAAGTCCAGCAAACTTTGCATTTAACATTTAAGTGATCTGGCATTGAAAAGTCATAAACTAAAATGTAGTTTGTATGTTTGTAAGCCAGTGCTCACTTGTGCTTTGACTTCTCTGTTCTTCATCTCTTTGGTAGCAATGTTCCTCCTTGGAGTTGGATGTGAACTGTAACAGTCAAAATTAAAATATTTAATTATGTAAACTGCAACATAGCCAATTGAAAAAAAACGCCAGTGGGGAAATTCAGTTATAAGACTAAATACAGCATTAGCAATAAGTCCCATTCAGTTTCAGTACTAGAGATACTGATCATAATGCAGAGATGTTAAATCAGATGCGTTTTAGATGCCAAATGAGTCAGGAAAGTGTTGGGAAGATAGTTCCACCATTTAGCAAAAAAAAATTAAAATAACACACACATCTACAGTGTAGCTTTTCCCTTAACTACTGACTCGTGTTGTTCTCTTATTTGTAAATTGCTTTGAATAAAAGTGATGTAATGTAATGCACAAGAACAGACCAACCTGAGAAGAAAGATTGACTCTTTCGTGTCTATGTCCGAAACGGATTTGGGTCTAAACTCAGTACCATTGTCTAAAAAAGATTAAAAAAAAAAACATGTTGCATCATTCAAAAATCATTATAGATGATTCCCTGCATGAAGAGCAACAGACGATTGCATCCAAATCATAATCTCTTTGTCATATAAGACCTTTATCATGGTATTAAGCAGCTGCTGTGTAATTCATGATTGTACAAAAATGTGCATTTGCTCACGTACACCATTTTCTCATGTACACCAAAGACTTACAGGTCAATAGAGAGAAGATCAGGAGATCATAATAACAAAGGCAGAAAAATGATTGTGTTTAGCCTGACGATCTGGAACCTGTGTTTTGGATTATGGTTCTGCTACAAGACCCACAGATCAAAGGCAAAGATTTTGAAATCAAACAAGGTTCCCCAAAATATCACTGACCCTGTACTAAAAGTAAGCATGAGTGTCTTTATTCAGATATTATTCTCTTTTTTTTTGCACAAAACTCTCTTTGAGTGTTTGATGACAAAATCTTCAGGTGCTTATATTAGGAGTTAGATTTCCAATAATATGGTTTGATGGTAGTTTCAGAGACATTTTTCTCTTACTATCTTACAATTCTCATTGTGCAGTGTTGTGCATTAGACAAAATAAACATGGCTTCTTCTTCCACAAAATTTTCAGCAATGGGAAATAAATATTATACTAAAATATAAACCCTATTGGAAAAGTACACATCATGGTAAATATAACCATGAAAGATATGTTTTAGTTACAGTTTGCCTTAAAGGAATTATATTGTGTCGATAATTATAGCACATATTGTTCTGTTACAAAAATATTTCTTAATGATTATTTTCTCTGGCAGCACGGTGGCTTAGTGGTTAGCACGTTTGCCTCGCAATTGAATTCTTTAAATTGCCCCATATAGTGTGTTTGTGTGTATCTATGTGATTGAGTGCGTGTCCAGTGATAGATTGGCGCCCTGTCCTGGGTGTATCTGCCTGGAAAGTTCTCCCCTGGATGGGCATGGGGAACCCCCCCCCCCACCCCCGCGACCCTAGTCCCCTAGAGGATAAAGCGGAAGATAATGGATGGATGGATGAATGTTTTTATTTTTATTAGTCAGATTTTTTTAAATAAAGTTTGATGTTTCAGGTTCAAGTTAATATATTTATTTGGCCTATTTTACAATAGCACATTGTCTCAAAGCAGCCATTCCATGTTCCCAGCCAAGCAGAACTCCCAAAGAACAAGCCATAGAATAGAGACAGTGGCCAGAAAAAAAAAAAACCTCCCTGATGTTGTTTGTTTTGACAGGAAGTACACCGGTGAAGAGCAAGGCTCAGTGATGGACTTATTCTCCTTGTGCGGCCAGACAATGTTAATGGTGTAGGACAACAATAATGTATAGATTATCTATATAATTAAGTGTTCCTTACAAAAAGGCTACTATATCAAAAATAGATCACATTTTGTTGAAAACCCCTCTAAGTGCTCTATGTCTTCTGTAAGATAAAGTTAAATTACCATATAAGATTTTCTTCTTTTCTTAAGATTTTTTACTAATATTTACCAGAGGTGGTAATAACCATGAAGGTGGCTATACATTCTAACAATTTAAGTACATAACACTATAATGACGTATATTAAATTGCCTACAATATATACTGGATTAATTATTAAATTGAATTACAATTGGATTGTATTACCAAAATGTAAGGTCTTGCTGATGGGTCGACTGGTCTGACCATCTGCAACCGTCTGGGCATCCAATGTCACCTGAGAACTCACCGACAGAAACTTCATACTGCAAATGAATACACAAACAAGGTTTTGTATAGAAATGTTATTCTAGCAACAAGGTGGTGCAGCCATCTTTTCTTATAGAAAAAAAAGTCCTGGGTTTAAATTCCTTGCAAAAAAAGTTGTCCTTACAGTTTATTCAATTGTTTTTAGCAGTAATTCATGTTTATATGTACTTCAGTTCATACATAGTCTAATCCATGTTGATACTTTCTTATTTTATAGTTGGTCATTTAGCAGATGGTTTTATCAAAAGAAACTTACAATATCTTAATTCTATTTGTATTAAATAATAAGATTTTATTATACCATAAGGGAACATTTTATTAAACTTAGAAATACATACCTGTAAAACAATCAAAAAAGTTGAAACAAAGACTTGTTTACCACCAGATTACATCATGCTATACATCAATTATTTGTTTCAGTTTTACACAAAAAGTGTAAAATTTTGCCTCTGTCCCAAGTTTTCTGAAAGCGTTTCGGGCATCAATTTTTTTCTGATTTGTTAATATTTAACAACAAAAATTATGTTTATTATTAAAACACAGATCTTGTTTTGTCCCATTGTCTGGTAAATAAAGCAATAAACAAATCAACAAATAAAAGTTTTTACTTTTATTGCAATGTGTCCTAATTTTTAGGAATTGCATTTTGTGTAAAAAAAAAGCACAATGATGTATAAAAATTTAAATTACCTAGAGCTAAGAGAGACATCTCTATCTTCAAAAGAAAATTCTCCTCTCCAAAAGGGGTGCAGCAACAGCTTTACCCAGTTTAACCTGTAATAATTATTAAATGGATATAACGGAAATTATAAATTATAAATAAATATAACAGAAAACAACTCAGGAGAGTTGACAATACAGTGATGATTTGATGTGACAGATGCAGTGGAATGTAATGGACACAGGCTTAGAACAGGTGACTTGTAATCTTTTCATTAATCAGAGCAATACCATTAAAACTGACAGCCTTAATATTTATATTGATTAAACATTTTGTAAAACATCATATCATATATGCAACATATTAATATAAGCAAATTATATAAAATATTTAAATGAACAATGAGCATCAATTAATTTCAATAGGAGGTTACCTGTTTTGAGGATCCTTCTTCAGCAGACTCATTACTAGGCTTTGAAACTCAGTACTAGGCAGCATACCACCGGAACCTTTTGGATAATGCATTAAAGTATTACAAATCAACAAAAAAATGTTTTAATTAAATATGCATGTATAAACAGTATAATAAACCTTTTTGTACTGGAGGTGGAAGATCCTCATGTAAAATGAGGTCACACAAATGAGTGAGTGTCTCAGAAAAAAATGGAGGTTTTCCTAAAATAACAATAGAAAAAAAAAACTTTACATTATTTCAATGTCTGATCATTTAACACATCAGTAAGACAAATATTAAAACTAAGAATCTAAATCTTGCTTAAGACTTAAGAATGTACTTTTTGTAGTCTTTTGGAATAATAGTGTCACACATTATGAGAAAACGTCTGGGTCTGTGAAATCTGGACTCTATTCCATCATAGACAGTGCAATGTGTGAGAATGAGTGCTTTGTATTGTAAGCAAATAACGGTCTGCTTGTTTTGTAGAATTCCACACAAAAAGGAGCATATTAAATTTATTTGTTAGGATTTTCAAACAAGTGAGAGCTAAGAGCTGTGGTTTATTTTATTCAAAGAACTATTCAGATTGGCGTATATTTTCTGATTTAACTGAAAAATAAATCATAATCATCTTAATCATATATCACTTTCTTTTATTACCACTTGCTTCACAGCAGTTCTCATTTCATCTCATCAGATTATCTTCCACTTACTCCTATAGTAGGGTCGTATGCCCATACAAAAGGAGAACATTTCGAGTGCTGGGCAAATACACCCACGTCAGGGTGCCAATCCATCACTGGGCACACACCCACAAACACACCCACACTACTAAGTGCAGCCAGTTCACCTTGAATCCATGTTTTTGGACTATAGCAGAAAACAAATGTGGACACAGGGAAAACATGGAAACACTACCAGAATTGGGATTCAAACCTTGACCCCCAGCGCTCAAGAGGCGAACATGCTAACCACTACGCCACCATGCCACCTATTTACAACAGTTAACAAAAGCAAATCCAACCTAATCAAAAAATATAAACTGAACAATGATACTTATAAAGTGAACCTAGGTATTAAAACCAGCTTTTTTTTCCCATTTTGGCTCCCAAAACCATATACCACTTACCATATAGATGCATTTTGTACTTCAATAATTACAGACCATTTTTCAAACAGTAAATTTATTGGTAAAAGACATTTACAGAGCAGGTACTATATTTAAATGGTGGGTTATTTAAAAGCACTATAGTGACACCAACATGGTGGGAGTGTGTTATGTGCTGGTACCATGAATCAGACATGGCAGGGCAGCTGGAGTTTTTAAGTACCAGAGTCTTCAATGTTGAACTGAAATAAAAGCCATCGACCAAAAGTATACATTCAACAGCATCTCGTGATCACCAATGCATAACTTAAGGATGACTAACAAAAAATGTGCAGTAACAGCTGAACCATGTCTCTAAATTTATATCTAAAAAATAAAGTCAACCAAAAAAAACACAATTCTGTTCCTACAGTGCAGAGACCACCACCCAAAAATGTCTATTCTGTGGTGATCCTTTGGGTCAAGACTATTAATAAAAATGCTTAAATGGACTTAAAGGTTTGGTGTAAATATTATTGCAGTGACAACACGGCAATGTTCTGTGGTGATCCTATTGGTCAATAGATCCTATGGGTAGGATAAAGTGGAAGATAATGAGATGAGATAAAAAGAAATGGGATCTGTTGTAACGCAAGTGGTAATAAAACAAAGTGATGCATGATTAAAATCACACTGCGAGGTCAGAACTATAAAATGTTTAATATATACAGACCAGTAAACATCTCATAGAGGACACAGCCCAATCCCCATAAATCACTGGAGATGCTGGTGGCTTCCCCTTTCAGAACTTCTGGTGCAATGTACAGTGGAGAGCCTGTAGAAAATACAATTAAAAATCAGTTTTTACACATTGCATCATTAATCAGCTTAAATCTAATTTACATAAAAACTACACATTTATATGTTAAGTAATACTAACTCTATTTGTATATAAAAAGAACTCTGTATTTGCTTATATTTTGTTTATATGTTATAGCTAAATACCTTGGATTCGGCTCCCGATACTTTCCGGTGGTGTTTCACACTCTTTGCTACCGTCTCCATCTTCAGACAGAACGAGTGCAAAAAAATCCTCAAGATTCTCTCCTTGTGTCTTGGCCAAGCCAAAATTTGAGTACTTTAAAATACCTGAACCATCCAGTAATATCTATAAACAAAGATCCATATTAATTGTAGGTAATTTGGTTAATGCTTAATTAGATTAATAAATTTACTAAATGAAATATTATAAGAATCCATGTTGTAAGTTACTAAATTTAGGTAAAGCACTAGTATTCTGTGTTATGTTTTAACAGAAATACAACTCTGACAATAGTAAGTTTGTAAACATTATGTTTGAACATACCTTAGCAGGGTTCAGGTCAGACAACACAATACCAGATTCATGGATAAATCTAAGACCTCGAATTAGGTCAATTGCAAAATCTCGTACAACTTCTTCAGGCAAAAATTTATCTTGAAAAATAACAGTTTGTAGAGATCCTCCTAACAAAAGCAACAGTTGTTAGATAGCAGGTTGAAAACTGTTTATTGACTGAGAGACTAAACAGTTAAACTCTTGAACAGCTTTTATAACTGGTAGTCTACAATTATATAAATAAGTGAAATTTTTGCATCTGTGAATTCACCTGTGCACAGCTCCACAACCAGCCAGAGATGATTGCAAGTTTCATACCACTCAAAGAACGTGACCACATTGTCATGTTTCATATTACGGACAAGTCGGACCTGTTAGTATAATTCACAAGGTTAAGAAAGACATAAAATTTTCATTAAAATGCAATGTTTCCATTTCTATCATAGAAGCAGGCATATTGAATTTGCCTTACTGTAGCAAAAGTAAACCAATGTACAGATTGAGACCAGATAGGAACCTTAAATTAAAAAAGTTCTAGTAATTAAAACATCAGTAGTGGCAAATATGACTTGTGACACAATTCATACTGATGATCCGGGCCAATGATCCAGAGTCTAATGATCCGGAGTCTAATGATCCAGTCTAATGATCCTGTCTGCACAACATATTCTCAGAATGCCACAACGATTTTAAAATTTAGTATAGGTTTGACCTTTGCATCCTATTACTGTCAGTGTAAAATTTGACTTCTGTTCTTGCCACACTCGCCTACAACATAAAAAAAATATATATACTGTATGTATATATATATATATATATATATATATATATATATATATATATATATATATATATATGGTGGAATAAAAATAACCAAATAGGTGTAGAAAAAATAAGGTGTAACTTGTAATTGGCAAGGAAGTGTGTGTACAAGTATATTAGGATTATTTCAGAGATATGTTTGTTTCCAAAAATTATGTAGCCTAAGTTCTTACAATAGCAATGAAAAAAAAAAGATACAAAGGCACCAAACAGAGAGGAAAGCATTATCACATGTGGCAATCACATGGAAAACTGGGTAAAAACATGTGCTTAACATTATTTAACTTTACTAGCATGTACTGACTTTTAAAAAGTGAAAAAAAAAATAATAATAATAATAATAATTAAAACAAGCTAAGCATCGGTGTGATTTAAATGGATGTGTTCATGGAGTTTATTACTGAATTGATGACTCACATGGTTGGTCAGTTCGGGTCTTTTCGACTTTTCACTACAGATTATTGCTACATAGTTGATGCTCCCTTTCCTCCTGCCCTTGTAAACCACATATCTGCTGCCTCTGTCGATTTCCTCATACAGTACAAAGTTCTCCATCAGCGTCACTCACACACAGCTCAAGGATGGAGAAGAACAAAAAGAACAATCCACTGACGTCATGCCAGGGTCTTATCTGCAAAAATATATGACACTTGTTTTATTGTCAGAGAAAATATGTGTTTAAATATGTGCTTTGCAATTCCAAAACTGACGTCCAAGACATTAAACACCAACCTAAGAACCAGTGGGTTTTTTTTTTAAAGCTTATATGTATATATTATCATTGTAAAATTAGATTTGCATATACGTACATAGGTGTTTATCAATAAGCTACAGTCAGAATGAATTATATATAAAAAAATTGTTAGAGCATCGGCTCTTCCTCAATAAATGTTTTAATCAGTGTATCTGTCTGTCATATTTAAAACAACATTAGATCTCAGTAAAAAGTCTAACATTTCAGTGTTAAGACACATTTCTCGTACCTGGAATTATTTGTGGAATCTTAAATGATCTTCTGACAATTTGCAGGAGCATTTTGTAACTCAAGCTGAGTCTGAATGTGTTGTACCTTTAGTTTTATCACCATGACGACTACTACGTTCAACGTTCCAAAATTGTTGGGAACGTTCCATTATAGTCTGCAGACAGTACAGAATTTATTAAACCTAGAATATAGAGTTTATTTGTGATTCCACAATGTTATTCCTTTATTCTACATCTTATGGAATGCAAATTGACTATTATGCAAATAAGGTGATGACATTTAATGACTTCAGAGACTTTTAGGACAGCCAATATCTACTTTCCTTACTAAGGAGTTGGGAGTTGCCAGCTTAGCAATTTTCACTATATTTAGCAACTTTTCAGACCCTGTAGTGAACTTTTTTCTTTAAAGAAACTAGAGGCTAATCGTGCTCATTTTTGGAAAATCTAAACACACATGTTCTAATAAACATGCATGTACTTCAGTTTCCGGCCTTAGCAGACAGTGAGTTCTGCTAAGAGCCTTGTTCCACAACACTCTCAGTGCTCAGTCTCAGTCTGCGCTGTACAGGCCCAAAGCTGCCACTGCTGCCCCTAATAACAGAGCTGGATGTAATTATAAAGGCATTTATTTTACACAGTGTCAGTCACTTATCTCATCCACTGTGTGTACAAACATCTAATAATGTATATAAATTGCCTAAAAATAAATAATGTAATGTATGTCTAGTCGGCAGCACGGTGGTTTAGTGGTTAGCACGTTCGCCTCTCAGCGCTAGGGATTCCCGGTTCGAATCCCCATCTGGGTGGAGTTTCCATGTTCTCCCCGTGTCTGCGTGGGTTTCCTCCGGGTTCTCCGGTTTCCACCCACAGTCCAAAAACATGGATCAAGTCAATTGAATTCTCAAAAATTGCCCCATATAGAGTGTGTGTGTCTGTGTGAGTGTGTGTGTGCACAGCGATGGATTGGCGCCCTGTCCTGGGTGTATCTGCCCAGCGCCCGGGATGTTCTCCCCTGGATGGGCATGGGGAACCCCACCGCGACCCTAGTAGAGGATAAAGCGGGAGATAATTAAACAAATGGAACAGAACGGGGAGAGGTAGCTCAGTGGTTAGGGCGTTGGGCTATCAATCTGAAGGTTGGCAGTTCAAATCCCAAGTCCCCTGAAGTTACCAATGTGGGTCCTTGAGCAAGACCCTTAACCCTCATTGCTCCAGGGTTGTTGTGTTTAACCCTATGCTCACTTTGTAAGTCGCTTTGGATAAAAGCGTCCAATAAATGACCAAATTTAAATGACCAAATATAGATAATGAATGAATGAATGTTGGTCTAGTCAAAGCATTAAAGTCATTAAGTTGTTTTAAGAAGTGACCATTTGTTTTAAAGACAAAAATGTTTGAGCTCATTTGTAGTTCTAACATAATTATGGTGGTTTTTAGTTACTTTTTTTCTCACAATGTTTATTCCTAAAACACGCAAATGGACTATTATCCAAATTAGGCAATTACGTCATTCAGCAACTTCTTGACTTAAAGGACAGCCAATAGCTACTTTCCTTACTGCGGAGTTGGCAACAGTGCCGCGATGAAATACAGTCCGGTTACCAAACCAATCCAGATATAAAATGCGACCTGAGACAAGTGATCTGTTAGTCTAATAAAGAACGCGCTGAAACGTACGGTCAATTAAAGCTCTGTTAGAAACGTAACTTAACTTAATTAAACGTAACGTAACTTAATTAAACTCTACAATTGGCAAAGCGCATTTAGCTACCTAGCTCACGAACACAAATAAAACAAAGATTCAAACAAAACCTTTGCATCCTGGAATAGCGTCGTTCAAGTGAAATAGAAGCCGAATGCAGAACAGACAGATGATTAAACTACTCGTTTCATACTACATACATGAACTTAGAAACCAGCGCGCATGTTCAAACACCTGATTCAAAGTTACAAGCGCGCTACCCCAAACAGCTGTCAGACGGAAACAAAGCGGGACCTGCTTACTTTTTAAACTAGGGTCGTTTCAGTCCCGAAACTATTACAAGATATCCTTCAATCATATTTTTTGTGTTGAAGATCATAATTATGTGTTGAAAACATTTTTATAAACAGTCTGACTGAAAACTCAAACATATATTTAGATTTCTATAGAGTTTTGACTTTTTAGAATTTCCTATACCCCTATTAGTAAGACCTTCCACTGTCGCTAGGTTACAGCTGAGCGTCTGTACAGCAGTTCATTCAGTTCGCAAGTCTTAGATGTTTTCAACGGACACTTTACTCATGTGACGTCATACGGTGATATATATATATACTTTTCTATATATTTTCTATATACTATATATATACTTTTCCACCATACTTTACAATAAAAATTATTGTGTACTTTTTTATAAATAATGATAATACACAATAATAATAATAATAATAATAATAATAATAATAAAAATAATAATAATAATAATACACAATAATAAAAAATTAAAACATTCATTCATTCATTCATTCTTTCCCGCTTTATCCTCTATTAGGGTCACAGTGGGGTTCCCCATGCCCATCCAGGGGAGAACGTCTCGGGCGCTGGGCAGATAGACCCAGGACAGGGCGCCAATCCATCGCTGGGTACACACTCACTCACACAAACACACTCTATATGGGGCAATTAAGAGAACTCAATTAACTTGATCCATGTTTTTGAACTGTGGGACCGGAGAACCCGGAGGAAACCCACGCAGACACGGGGAGAACATGGAAACTCCACCCAGATGGGGATTCGAACCGGGAATCCCTAGTGCTGAGAGGCGAACGTGCTAACCACTAAGCCACCGTGCCGCCCAATTAAAACATTATTGTGTTTTTTGTTTTTTTTTTGTTTACTGAGGATTGTGGGAGAATTGTGTCAATAAATTACTTATTAATTAAATGTCGTGCTTTATTATCAGCTCTAACTGCCTTCCTCGTCGGTTTCTTTTGAAGTGTGACCGGCTTCCTTGAGATCTTCATCCATGGCTCTGCTGACGAATACTGGATGGAACCTGAATATCAATTGGACTGGCGGTCCTGCAGGACACCCTTAATGGACTCACATACAGTTTTCCAGTTGTTAGTTTTTCCATTTGTTTAATATCTGTACATAGCTGTCCTACACTGTTGTTGCTGCCTGGTCGCTCAAGGAGGATGAGTCCCCACTGAGTCTTGGTCCTCCCAAGGTTTCTTCCTTGAATAACAACATAACAGGGAGTTTTTTCTTGCCACTGTCGCTTCGGCTTGCTCTTTGGGGCTTTAAAGGCTTTTCATTCTGTAAAGCTGCTTTGTGACAATGTACTGTTGTAAAAAGCGCTATATAAATAAATTACTTTAACTTCATTCATTCATTGTCTCCCGCTTTATCCTCTATTAGGGTCGCGGTGGGGTTCCCCATGCCCATCCAGGGGAGAGTGTCTCGGGCGCTGGGCAGATAGACCCAGGACAGGGCGCCAATCCATCGCTGGGCACACATTCACTCACACAAACACACTCTCTATGGGGCAATTTTGAAAA
Source organism: Corydoras sp. C115 (assembly GCA_019802505.1). Classification (NCBI taxonomy): domain Eukaryota; kingdom Metazoa; phylum Chordata; class Actinopteri; order Siluriformes; family Callichthyidae; genus Corydoras; species Corydoras sp. C115. Next base: position 9,767,186 of record JAFMOC010000002.1, read on the forward strand.
TTCAATTGACTTGATCCATGTTTTTGGACTCCACCCAGATGTGGATTCGAACCGGGAATCCCTAGCGCTGAGAGGCGAACGTGCTAACCACTAAGCCACCGTGCCGCCCAATTACTTGAACTTGAATTATGATAATGATGATCAGTATATATCCATGGATGGATGGATATATATATATATATATATATATATATATATATATATATATATATATATATATATATATATATATATATATATATATATATATATATATATATATATATATATATATATATATATATATATATACATATATATATATATATCCATTATCTCCCGCTTTATCCTCTATTAGGTTCGCGGTGGGGTTCCCCATGCCCATCCAGGGGAGAACGTCTCGGGCGCTGGGCAGATAGACCCAGGACAGGGCGCCAATCTATCGCTGGGCACACACTCACTCACACAGACACGCACGCATACACACTCTATATGGGGCAGTTTGGAGAACTCATTTGACTTCTTCCATGTTTTTGGACTGTGGGAGGAAACCGGAGAACCTGGAGGAAACCCACGCAGACACGGGGAGAACATGGAAACTCCACCCAGATGGGGATTCGAACCGGGAAGAGGCGAACGTGCTAACCACTAAGCCACCGTGCCGCCCTATATATATATATATATATATATATATATATATATATATATATATATATATATATATATATATAGCGAGAGAAAGATATATATATATATATATATATATATATATATATATATATATATATATATATATATACCTTTCGATCACCGCAGCTCTGTATCAGGAGGCGGGGTGGAGGGTGACGTCACGGGCGTTGGGTGGGTGAGGACGGGTAACGGCTTGAGCGGTTGGTTATGGCGAGCAGTGTTCCGTTTACCGGCTTTTTATTTCACTCTACCCGAATTAGGACTTTGAAGCTTCCGAGTGAAGTATTTAGTGCATAAGAGGCGTCGGCGTTTGTTTTCCCGTTTTCTCTGAGCAGAGACGTGGAAATATGTCTCGATAAAGAAAGAAAAAAACTTAGCGCCTGGGTAACGATACTTTACGGCTGGATGTATAACACAATAGACAACCTGTTTCCTGGAAGCGACAAGTCTGAAAGCCTCTGAGTTGCTTTTGGAAACGTGCTCGCTGTTCGGCTGAACTTTGAGTTCTTGCTCAGGTTCATTTCCCACGAGACGCCTGCTATACTGTGGACGGTTTGTGAATAAAGAGCATCGAAATCCTCGGTCTAATCTAAATGCAACAGATCGCTGTGCGTCTGCAACAGAACTAACACGGCGTTGGTGAGTTACTGCACTTCACTTGTTTGTTTGTTTTTTTTATCCAAAATGTGCCGATTAAATGCTGTGTTGAGTCTGTCTATACACGAGTCTAATATGTGAACTCAGCGTACGATATCCGAAGGTATTTAATATGTTGACCTTTTGTTTAAAGAGTTTTTCCTTGAATCCAAGATGATTAAGGCAATCTGATTAACTCATTGTTAACACAAACTTTCTCTTCAAAACTAATAGAGGCTTGATTTTGGTATCCATTTGTTTACTCATTCACTCACTATATCACGATTTGTTTTACGATAACACTGGTAACATGTTTGTTCATATCTCTCCATAGTTGGATTTATCTTGTAATATTTATTTCACAAGTTTCTTGGTAAGAGGGATTTACTTTGGAGCTGATCAAGTGTTAGACCTGTAGTACATCTATTTTTGTCTGAACATCATGCCTGTCATGTGCTAGACTTGAGAACCTGGCTGTATCCTGGTATGGCTGTGGTTTCTGGGCCCTTGTTCAACAACAGCGTCACATTAGGGATCTTATTATAATGGTTAAGTTAGGGGTTCTGTGAACTACAATAACACAAATGTTCCGAAAGATTGAGGAATGGCAAGAAAAAGACAGATAGTGGTTCTATGATTTATGAACAAACACTTAAATGTTTAGTGCATTGTGCCCTGTGAGTAAATGTGATTTTTGGATTTGGTTTGCATACCAGCACTGATAATAATCAGGAACAGCAGTTTAGTGCCATGCAAATGAATCACCACCAATCTGTAAATCCGAATAGATTAACTAAGATAAGAAGATCAGCAAACAAAAAACCTATGTGGATGTCCACATATGATTTATATATCATATAACAGACATGCATATAACACAGCTGACAGAACAACCATTTAGCTGTACATTAATAACTCATTAATGCATGTAATGAAATATAATGTTTAGGAAGCATGACTATATCTGTATTGTAAACTCATTACATTGAGATGACCAGCCAGCCTTTGTTGAGATATTACAGCATGTTCTGTGGTGAGGCACAGTAATTCAGAGGTAGCACTGGAACAATATGGCACGAAGGTCCCTGGTTTGATTCCCAGGTGGGTGGTCTGATTAAGCAGTTGAGAAGATGAGCATGTGCAGTGTAGGGAATATCTGTCTAATATGTGTTATTTGTGGTTTTGAAATCATTCTGTTTTGTGGTTATATTTGAAAATGCCCATTTTAAAAATCATTAGTAATCTGTTTGTGTTCTTTGATAACCAAATAGACGTAAATACCATTAGTTTATCATATAAAATTAATACATTTCAATGCTGTCCACAATAAACTCAGTGTAGCCATTCTGCCGAATTGATCGATGAATCTCAAAACCATAACCATAATAAAATAAGTCCATTATTATCTTACTACATAATACAGTTGTTATTGAAAGGTTATGTGACAAGAACTTTAAAATCTTGTACAGATTAAGATCTGTGCTAACACTGGATGCTTCAAAAGTCAGTCAATATTAAAATCTCATAACCATTGCTGCATGACTGTGTACAATGGGTAATGGAAAGACAAGCTCTAGGCACTTTATAAACAGTTTATGAGCTGCTGCAGTGGGTTGGGATAGCCACAGTAAATATCTGCTCTTAATTGTGGGACTCAGTTGCATTAAGTGGAAGCCTCAAACCATTCTTTTAATCCTTCATTATTTGTTTGTGCTTGAATGTGTTGCTATAGTGCACACTTGCATAATTAATGATTTAGAGAGAACCACTTTAATGTCACTCCATGGCTGAGCTCGAAACAGATTTCATTATAATAAAACACCTGAACTGAATGAATTCTTTAAAACTGAACTGATTATGAAAATCGAATTAGCAAACTACATTCTTTACAATTTTTTGAACAGCTCTTTTCATACTTAGCCAAAGCTGGGTGATGCTAATGCTCTGGACATATTTTGTTATGGTTTTGAGATTGGGTAGTCAGCTGTGTCCTCTCAACCATCACTGCCCCAAGTGATACTTACTTCTGCATGTGTGATTTTCTGCTCAGACACGTGTTCTCATGTCTCACAGACCATCTTATCAGTCCTCTTTCAAATCTAGCTCATTATATTATTGCTTACACCATACCTTTAGCTTGTTCTTGTTGTGACTCCAGCTGTGTCCTTAATGGATATTTCATTGATTGCATGCTTAACGTGACCTTCACTGATACTTATCTTTTTACTTTCTTTACCTGCTGACACCATTAAGGAATCAACCAGGACTCATGACTTATCATTTTGTTCAATTTAGAGTATCATTGATTCTCATGTTTGTTTTAGATTTCTGTACTTAATGTTGCTGACACATCAAATCCTGTAAGCTGGAGTTAACTTCATCCAATGTTTACTACTAGACGTTTTGCCTCTGATGCATCAGGCATTATGGATGAGTGGTATTTCAATGATATTAAACCACTTTGTGATATTACTGTAATAATAAATAATGCACATCACACTGGTTATATCTGCTGATCAGTACAGCAGCAAATCTGATATTCTTAATGGGTCAATAGCATATAGGTGATAAGATATTGAATACAAAAAATAAGTGTGAACAGTTTATATAATTTATTTATATTTATTTTTATTTTTTTTGCATCTATTTAGCAAATAAAAAGTCCTCAGTGATTGCTGCTTTGATGCCCCACTGAGTTATGCATTGAAGATTATTGTTTTCTTTTGCATATTTTCTTGTTGGCTACTGGAAAACATTTTGAAAGAATCCAGTTTTCCCATCATTCTAAACATGTCTCTTGCATCTTACACATGTCCATATACTGATTTAATTTTGCTGTATTTATTTTTCCCATGCTATTTGCAGCTTCGGAAAGCACCACATAAGTTACCAATTTGAATGAGTAGCAGTGCCATAAATAGTGTAGAGACAAAAATATAAAGCTTTGGAAATTATTCATGGACGCATGTCTGTATGTCCTTCCCAGTGACGTCAGCTTTAGTTACTAACAGAAATAATGAATTAAGATTTTTGAAGAAAACGAATCCAAAATAGGGCGGCACGGTGGCTTAGTGGTTAGCACGTTCGCCTCTCAGCACTAGGGATTCCTGGTTGGAATCCAGATCTGGGTGGAGTTTCCATGTTCTCCCCGTGTCCGTGTGGGTTTCCGCCGGGTACTCCGGTTTCCTCCCACAGTCCAAAAACATGGTGCAAGGTCAATTGAATTCTCCAAATTGTCCCATATAGAGTGTGTGTGTGTGTGTGTGTGAGTGAGTGTGTGCCCAGCGATAGATTGGCGCCCTGTCCTGGGTGTATCTGCCCTGCGCCCGAGCTGTTCTCCCCTGGATGTGCATGGGGAACCCCCCACCGCGACCCTAATAGAGGATAAAGCGGAAGATAATAGATGGATGGATAATGCAAAATATGTACCATTAATATAGTAAGACATATTGTTTAATTGTATTATTTAATTTTGGTAGATTTTAAAGATTGTTTTCTTATTTCTTTTATTCTTTTAAACTTGGAGAGATGCAATTTTCTTGCTTCTTTGAGGATGTTCTCATTTTATTTGGTGGGGTCAACTTGAAAGTGGCTTTAGTGTCTTTACTTTTTGATCTTCTGTCAAGTGAAACTAAGAAGGGATCCAGAGTGGTTTCAGCTATTGATTAGTTCAAGCTCCTCTGGGAAATGGGCAGCACCCTGCCATCTGTGCTGTATTGACATTGTGTGTGTTTCCTTATTAGGTCTTACTGCCAGATGTCCGTCCTGTTATAAAAAATAACACTGTATTAGCATTTTCTATAATCAGTATAACAGATTTAACTTAAATCTGTTTAAGTAAGTGGTTTCGTATAAGAACAAGGGGAGGCCACAGCTCACACAGAGCCCACCATAAAAACTATACTATTATTAGAGCTGTCTTCCTGTTCTGTTTTCCTTAGAGATTCGCTTTGTTTTTGAGCTGGTTCTGCACATTGTGTAACTGATCCCTACACGCTTTCACATGCAGTTAGTGATGAATAAGAAACTTGATAAGTGGTGATGCAATATTAATGCAATTTATCTCATAACCAATATTACCTTTAAACACATGGTTTAATTTTACATAAGCTTTAGACGTTTACAGGTAAATGAATAGCTGAAGTGACTAAGAGTATATTTTAAGTATAAGTTACTGGCATGGTTTCTTATTTGCCTGACTGCAGTAACAGTTTTTATTCAGTCAGTTGCCTGAAGTTGTTTTTTAACATCATTTTTCAATATTCTTTGTATTTAAACAGACTGCAGCCCAAGTACATTAGTTTTAAAACATTGCAAGTGTTCAATCTTGTCTTAACTAAAGAATTGGCATCTACACTTACAATTTGAAATGGTTCAATCATTGTGGAGTTTGCATTGTGTTCCTGTTTCTTGTTTCCTCTCACAGTTCAAAAGCTTGCTGGTAAATAATTTGGTACTTTCAATGTTGTATGTTTGAGTGGGGCGGCACGGTGGCTTAGTGGTTAGCACGTTCGCCTCTCAGTGCTAGGGATTCCCGGTTCGAATCCCCATCTGGGTGGAGTTTCCATGTTCTCCACGTGTCTGCGTGGGTTTCCTCCGGGTTCTCCGGTTTCCTCACACAGTCCAAAAACATGGCTCAAGTTAATTGAGTTCTCTACAGTGCCTCATACAGAGTGTGTTTGTGTGAGTGAGTGTGTACCCAGCAATGGATTGGCGCCCTGTCCTGGGTGTATCTGCCCAGCGCCTGAGACGTTCTCCCCTGGATGGGCATGGGGAACCCCACCGCGACCCTAATAGAGGATAAAGCGGGAGATAATGAATGAATGAATGTTTGAGTGGAAGCCTGTAACCATAATCAGGATACATTTTATTTATTTATTTATATATATATATATATATATATATAATTTTCTAAACTTTGTTCTTGTCTTATTCAGTCATTTCACTCTTGCTATAAAATAAAATATATCATAACTAAATGTACTGTCTATGACCGAGCAAGAAAACAAATATCCATATTCTGATCCATCAACTTGGTTTTCAGTAGCACCAGAGCTGAAACACTGCTTAAATTTCCACTTATAACTACCTTAGAAGTACATTACATTACATTACATTATGTAACATTATTTTGTGGTCACTCTATCCAAAACAACTTACAAGTATCCCAAGATGATGGTTGGAGTGCACAGGATAACAACATACAGCAGCTCTGGAGCAGGAAGGGTTAAAGGCCTGCACTGACAACTTCCAATGTTTTTTAAATGTATGTTTGTTCTACTTTTAATATATTATTTGTAATCTTATTATTACTTGTTTTATCATTGTGAATAATTTGATCACTAACTGTGTGGTGTGATGTTTTTTTCCTGAGTCCTCTTGAGAGAATTTGGGTCATGTATGTTTAGATTATTGTCTCTGTTTTTGCTCCTATCCAAATATGTAGGCATGTTTTGCAATAGGGCCTTAGTCTTAGATAGTATTAAAGGAATGCAGTAAGCCAGCTGTTTAACTGAGAAGCCTTTTAAATGTAACTCTTTTAATTTCTTAGTGCACAAAGTTAGCGATTGTGTTTTAAAATCTAATCAATTAAAACATGTTGACGCCTTAAGTATTTAAAATGAGCTGCAGCAATAAATAAACACAAATCAACCTTTGTGTTACACTTTCACATCTGCCTAGATCAGGAAATCAAACAAGTCTTTCAAAACCACAAAGATGAAAATGTTGTTGATGATCATATGTGGGTTGGTTAAGAAACAGTGTTGCACTAAACTTGATCATGAAATAAGTCTCATCTATGATAACAAAACAATGGAATTCATAATTACTATATAACTAGTTTAAATTGGTGCAGCTCCTTTATGCCAATTTTAATCATTTTCATGTGAATGATCTGTAATTCAGCTCTTTTTTTAGCCAGGAAATTGTGTGTGTGTGTGTGTGTGTGTGTCTATAAAATAACTATCACAGTGATAACTCATACATTTTCATATAATTATTTGTTGAGTGGTTAAAAAGATGATAACTTTCTGTTAAGTTTGTGGCTTGTCACATAATCACTTCATAAAACAAAGTGCTATTCTGTGTTTTGTAGCATTCTGCTTCTGCGGTGTTTCATTTTAAGCAGGTTGCAATTCTCCTGAATGTTTTTGCTAATTCAAGTCTTAAAACAAAGCTTGTATAAAATAAAAATAACTTGTATTTACATTTAATCATTTAGTAGATGCTTTTATCCAAAGTGACCTACAAGTGAGAGAACACCACAAGCCATTAGTTAAGGAGAAACCATGATCATTATACAATATGGTTTCTAAGTCCTAGATTTTCCCTACCATATTTTTTCTTTTTTTCTTTTCAAGCTACTGTATAAAACACTGTCTTTCATGTTGTCAGCATGAGCATTTGACAATTTCCAAATCTTATTTGCAATTTTGAGCTCAGAGCATGTGGTTGTTTTTGGGCTTTAAGGCAGAATTTAATAATCAAAGAGGGTAAATTGGACAAAGCACACGTGATTCTTTTGGTATTATTATAGAGGTTTTAAAATTGTCACCTTTCTATTTTAAAAATAACTGTGTAAATCTCAACAGCCTTCTCGTTTTATTCAGAATAATATTAGTTGTAATTGTAATTAGGTGAGTTTGTGTGACATTTCCAATTCTTTTTACAGATGGCATTTTAAAACCTCTAAATATCTATACATTCTCCTCTCTTAACGTGTAATATAATTCATATGTGTAATACCAAATTGTATGATTTCTATGTGTAATACTACATCACATTATATTATATTTTAGATGTCCAAATAGCATATCTTATCTTATCTTGGAGTGTATTTCCCTATTTGTTAGCTTAGCCACTGCCACTTCACATTATTGTTGCATTTAAAAATAGTACATTTTAAATTTGAGTATATTGCATTATTTCATTTGCATTTAAATGAAATGTAACATAACACATATCACATATAACTCTGTGAATAGTGCAACTAACAACGGCAATTTTCCCTGAGAATTAATAACATATTCTGAATAATAATTCTTTGTCTGCCTGTGAAGATCACTTGTTTGAATACTTGTATTTTTTACATTTGTAAAAAAAAAGTGGAGCTAAAACAAAATCTACCAGTCATAGGGGTGTGTGCTTGTTTTTCAGATACTTATATCTTCTTGCCTTGTAAGAACATGTGCAACAGTCAGACACATTAAACATTGCCATAGTGCACTGAAGGCGTAAAATGATGTATTAATCCTGTGTATTTGTCTTTTATGGGAGCTCCTTCATTTCTTTGTGTGGCTTGTCTTTGTCTGTCGTCATCAGTAGAGCATTGCACTAGATCCTTCTGTCTGACAGCTCTGCCGATGCCAAATGCACATGCATGATTTTCCCTCACTGCCATTCTGCCAGTATTTTACATTGTATTTGAGGTTGTGAAATAAGTGATTGATCTAAATTTTTTGAATGAAATGTTTTGATGTCTTGGTGAGAAGTATTGGATAAGTTAGTTTTGTAGGACTATGGGACAGCAAAGCAGAAGCAAATTCATTACAAAGTGATAATTAAAGCACATTTCATGCTATACTGGGGGTATGTAATAATAACATACTGTAATGTTCATTAGGAGTTGTGGACGTACAGCATATCTCTATTCAGGTTTTCAAGTTTTCTCACATGGTCCCTTATCATGCTAATTGTTTCTGCGTCTTTAGAAAGGGACTTTTTAAGGCACAATCCATTTTAATGGTCTACGGGTATGATCAAGTTGCATGTTTAGAAAATGTAACATAAAATGGCTTTAATTTATTATTATTTAATAAAAAATAAATTATTGTTTAATTCATATAGTAAAAAAAAAGTATTTCATAATCCATTCCTTTGCACTTTGGATCATCAACAGCTTATGGTTTTACACCTAATGTTAAAGTCTGTCTTAAAAAAAAAACCAATAGTAGTTCCTGTGGCCACAAAAAGTCAATAACAGATTTTGGACCGGCTGCCTTTTAATGCTGTGCTCAGGTCCATCTTGCTGGACCAGGAGAGTAGGCCGTGAGGGGGTGTGGGGTAGAGTCTGTGTTTTTAGTTCACAGATGTCACAGCAACACAACATATCGTGTGTGTATGTTTGTGTATATTCTATTTTAATCACCAATTTTAGAAACAACATAGAAGCTATAAGATGATTATGCCAAAAAATCAAAACGTCTGCCAGAGACTTTACATGCCATTAAATGCCATTAATAAGCCCAAGTGCTATATTGTACCTAGCTGTAAAACAGACAGCTCAGAAATATATAAAGTAGCATTATTGTGGAATAATAATGTGTTCAGGTTTGAAAGACAAAGCATCCAGTTCATAGCATTTTGTTTGTGATAAGTGTCATAATAAATCTTGTTTGGTAATATTAAGTCAATTTTCAAAAAAAAAGCATGCTATAAAAACATGTCAATGGTATGATTAATCTAAAATGTCTTTCTTTGTAAGTGTTTCTGAAAGCAGCCTGCATCCAAATATTGCACATTTGCCCACAGTAAGTTAACACTTTCCTCCCACTGAGCCCTGTGAGCCTGAGGGAATGGGAGCTAAAAGCACACTTTAATTAAACTACAGTGCAATTTTTTGCAGAGTAAATATGCTTTGTTTAGGGAGTCCCTGCAGAAAAATGTCTTCCAGTCAATTGTTTACTTGTTAGAGTTGGTTTATTGTAACAGGCATCAGTATTTCCAATTGTTCAATATGGACAATCTGTACACGGCTGTCCTAGACTGTTGATGCTGCCTGGCCGCCACCGAGTCTCGGTCCACCCAAGGTTTCTTCCTAAAAAAAAAAAAAAAACATAGCAGGGAGTTTTTTTTTTTTTTTTTTTTTTTCTTGCCACTGTTGATTTGGCTTGCTCTTTGGGGGTTTCAGGCTTATAATACTGTAAAGCTGCTTTCTGACAATGCATTATTGTAAAGCGCTTTAAAAATAAAAAACTTGAACTTTCTTATTTTAAATAGAAAAAGTATTGAATAGAAGTGTGTAAGCATTGTTGTATATCTTAATTGATGAATGACGTAATAATGATTTAAACAGAACCGACCCAGGCAGATGGTGATAGAAGTTGATGAGCAATAACTGTGTACATTTCAGCTGTCAGTGGTTGGGTATTAGTGACCTGGCATGACCAGGCTAAAAAGATTACTATGACAGAAAGCAATTTATTTAGTGTCCACAGCTGTAAGGAGTAGAACACAAACACAGAACTTAAGCAAAAATGCTACAAAAATTAGTGGGGCAGGGGGTGGTGCAGTAAAAAAGATTACATTGTATGCAGGCTTTTCCTCAATAAATATTATATAGAATTGAGCATTTTATTGCTTTTGGTATCTTCTTGCAGAAAAAAAAAACTATATTTTCAAGGCTTTCTTGGATTTTGGCTTTCTTTCTGGCCCGTCCTTAACCCGCAGACCCCGTCCTTAACCTTATCATGCTCTTTTGGATGAATTAAATTGGATATTGTAAGCTGTGTCCTACAACATCAGTGTCTGACATATAAAACATTGTTTTGAATAAATGGGCAAGAAATCTAACAGAGAAACTGTAAAAAAAATTTCTTCTCAGAAAAAGAAATGGGCATCAGCACGGTACTGCATGTGGACTTGAATTAAGATATGATGAAACCTTTAGTATTTGTAATATGCAGTTGGATCAACACATTTGTTCGTGTATGTGTTTATAACTACACATTTAAAGCTGAAAAAGTTACTGTGTAGGAGCTACTAATTATACTAAAGATAAATGCATATAGAACAATAGTTCAGCTTAATTGCACTGTTAAACAAAATAGCCTGACCCCTCCCCCTCCACACACACACACACTAAATTACTGGGATACGTTAGTATCCAATTTTAATTGCAATCTTAAATCAGTATCATGTTCCATGTTTTTAATCTTTGTAACTAATACAAACTATTTTAATACTCCTGCTATTAGCTAACTGTTTGCTCTCTGTCCTCCTCTTCAGGTTCCATGCTGTCAGCGATGCCCAGCATTAACTGACCTCTTACTGCAGGTGTGTGTCGTGTGTCTTTTTTTTTCCCGTCCACACCCTGGTCAGCTTTGTGACATGGCTTCTCCTGCTGACTTATAAACATCAGCCAAGCTGGACACCACAGCTTTGCCCACCATTGCCTCCACCTCTACTTTGTGCCTAACCCCTTTAGCTGTTCCTGTCAACCCGCTGCCCGAGAGGCTTTCTCATTCTCCCACAAGTTCTGACCCTAAACAGCTCCACTATGTAAATGAGGAGACACTCAACCAGGAAAATGTGCAATTCCAGGATGCAGAAACTCTTACAGGTAAGAACGCTAGGCTTCTGTTCTTGAAATTGGTAAAGCATTCTTAAGTCATAGCAAAAATACTTACGTCTAATGTTTCCCTGTAGGCAACTGATGATCGATAATAATTAAGATATTTATAGCAAATATTCTGATTTGTAATATCTGTAGACTTAATAAACAGACTGATTTTCATCTTTAGGTGCAATTTATAAGTAGAGTATTTGTTAGTTTATGATTTGGTTTAGTAATCAAGTATAAAAATTGACCAATTAACACTTGTTTTAATTTTAATGTGGTTATATACATATCGATTTGTGCATTTTCCAGTCATTTTAAATACTTATTTTGTTCTTATTAAGAACCTGTATTTCTGACTCCTTACTGACATACTGTTGTAACACATGACTCTAGAGTAGAGCAAATGCAGAAGTATTTTTTTCTCCTGAGGCTGTTTACAGTGAATGTTTCCAACACATCATAATGAAACCAGAAGCAACATACAGGATTGCTAGCAATTTCTGAATCTTTAGCCTAGGGGTTGTTTAAAGGTTAGTTAGAAGAAAATGACTTATTTTAGCTTTTGTTTATGAACCTTATAAGACAAAATCAGTAAATCGGTGCTTGTCCTTGATCTCTGTGGCTATTATAAGGTAATGTGTTTAAGCTATATATATATGTGTGTGTATTTATGGGCGGCACGGTGCCTTAGTGGTTAGCACGTTCGCCTCTCAGCGCTAGGGATTCCCTGTTCGAATCCCAATCTGAGTGGAGTTTCCGTGTTCTCCCCGTGGTCCGGGTTCTCCAGTTTCCTGCCACAGTCCAAAATCATGTATCAAGTCAACTGAATTCTTAAAACTTCCCCATATAGTATGTGTTTGTGTGTGTGTCTGTGTGAGTGAGTGTGTGCCCAACGATAGATTGGCACCCTGTCCTGGGTGTATCTGCCCAGCACCCGAAACGTTCTCCCTTGGATGGGCACGGGGAACCCCCCCTGCAACCCTAGTAGAGGATAAAGCGGAAGATAATGGATGGATATATGCGTGTGTGTGGTCTTGCATCACAAGCCTGGGCAAAATGGCTAGTATACTATATTGCATAATTAGACACATACAAAAGACACTTACAATAGCTTTTATGAAATCTTATTATAAGCTGATTCCCCCTTTGCAGCTGTAACACTCACTCTTTTGATAAAACTTTTAACGAAATTCTGGAGCATGTGTGTGTATGTGTTGGAATTTTTGCCTGTCTATCAAGAACAGTATTTTTTAGGTCTGACACTGATGTTTTTTCAAACAGTCTGTCCTAAATTTCTGTTTTAGTTGATCCCAATGATTGTTGTGGTTGAGATCAGGGCTATCCACCGGCCAGACAAGTTCTTGCATACTAAACTCCCACTACTATGCCTTCATGCACTTTGCTTTGTGCACTAGGGTACAGTTATGAGTAAAATGGCCTTCCCCAAATTGGTCCTGCAAAGTTGAAAACATAATTAATTAAAAGGCATTGCTTGATGCTTGATAATTTAAATGTTTGATATAGGAGGGTGTGGTAGTCAGTGGTTAGGGTGTTCAATCTGAAGGTTGTGGGTTCAAATCCCAGGTCCACTGAAGATACCAATATGGCTCCTTAAGCAAAGTCCTTAACCCTAAACCAGGGATGCTGTGTTAAATGTTCCTGTGTTAATAATGCTTTAAAATATTTTTAAAAGTTTTGTTTTGGTCCAAACACACCATAGATCACACCATTACTCTCACATTATAAAAAGTTTGACACTAACTAGCAATGTTTTGTGTGTTTGCTTGGACCTTTTTTTTGTCTAGAGATGCATCAAGTACTTAATGATTAATCTTTCTGTCCAATGTCTTGACTCTAATGGAGGAAGTCATTTGGGGTCTTTTTTAAAATTTGTATGGACTGCAGTGAAAGACAATGTACACCCCATTTCCCATCAACACTGTAATTAAGGTTAAAAGCATCACAGTGTACGGACACAACCCGTGTTTAGAAAAAACACGTGATACAGCTATTTCCATCAGCAGCTGATAATATATACTTACTCTTCGGGTTCATTAGGGACCAGCTTTATTATCCTTCTCCATTTTGGAGAGGATTTTTGTCTTCTGCTATAGCTACATATTCACTAACTTTCTTTAAAACGAGCTTGATAATTTAGGATACTATTCATAAACATAAAACTTGTCTAAAACAGTTTAATCATTTAGCCCCCAAATCTAGACATTTAATTGTAAATCAGATATTTTAAGGTATAAATTTGACAAAAAAAAAAATTTTCAGTGTCAAAGAACCGAAATAAACAAACATATTAGACTCTTTCATTTATTTATTAAGGAGAATAATCTAATATTACATGTCTGTGAATCGCAAAAGTGTGTGAACCTTTAGGATTAGCAGATTTATTTAAAGATAATATTAGGAACATGTGTCTTCAATGAATGGATTGATGATGATCAGTGAGTGGGCAAAAAGAAACAGAGAAAACAGATGGCACAAAGAAATGTGCTTTCAAAAAATAAAGTTAAAACAAATAAAGGTTTATGGACAAACAGTTATTCGACAAACAAAGGCATGTAATGTTCACAGGAACCAAAGATAACATTTAAGCAAATAAAGACCTTTCTCACATTGGCTAGTTATAATGTATTTAAATCCAATAAGAAGGCCACTACTAAAAATAAAAATAAAAAAAACATTTGCTGCTTGTCTTTAGTTAGATAAATCTCCCACGAAAGCCAGAAGTTTGATTTGAGAATGAAAAAGGTACAAATAAATATTTTTTAAAGGTGATTAATGGTGTTCTGGAGAATGGAACGCATTGTTTATCCCATCTTTGAAACACAGTAGTATGTTGTTGGCTAGTTTGCCTACATTGGGTCATTAAATTAAAATGTATACAGGGCGGCACGGTGGCTTAGTGGTTAGCACTAGGGATTCCGGTTCGAATCCCCATCTGGGTGGAGTTTCCATGTTCTCCCCGTGTCTGCATGGGTTTCCTCCAGGTTCTCCGGTTTCCTCCCACAGTCCAAAAACATGGATCAAGTCAATAAATTCTCAAAATTGCCCCATATAGAGTGTGAGTGAGTGTGTGCTCAGCGATTGATTGGCGCCCTGTGCTGGGTGTTTCTGCCCTGCACCCGAAACATTCTCCCCTGGATGGGCATGGGGAAATTTTATTTATATATATATATATATATATATATATATATATATATATATATATATATATATATATATATATATATATATATATTTTAAATAGAAAAATAGAAAAAACAGCCCTTACAGCTATTAATTGGTTTATATAAGACCTGATCAGGCCAGCAACGGTCTCTTGCGTAATCTTGGCCCACTCCTCCATGCAGATAGTCTCCAAGTTGTCTAGGTTATTTGGGCATCTCATGTGGACTTTGATCTTGAGCTCCTTCCACAAGTTTTTAGTTGGTTGAGATCAGGAGACTGACTAGGTCACTGCAACACATTGATCTTTCACAACAATGCCTTGATCTTAAACAATGCCTTGGGTTACTTGGCCGTGGGCTTGGCGTCACCATGTTGGAAGATGAAATGCCGGAGCGGGGGTTCTTGGCCAAAATCTCCAGGTTGACAATGCTATCCATTAGGGGTGTGAATCTCTCAGTGTCTGGCGATTCGATTCGATTCCGATTTTTGAGGTCACGATTCTATTCAGAGTCGATTTGTGATTCAGAAACGATTTTTCAGTTCAAATGGTCTTTAAATTTTGTTTAAATTATGTGATTGACAAGATGAAATGACAATGTAAACAAATAGAACATTTATTTAAAACAATACTTTCAGGTTCTTTCCTGTATCAAATCTTTTTGCGTCATTTTATATTTATACAAAAAGGATTGTGCTAAATTAAAGCAGTATTAGGTTAGCTTAGCTGCCTGGCTTTTTCTTACATAAAAAAACATCTATCAATGAACAAATTATTCAAAATTTATTAATAAAAAAGTTTACCATTGTGCATTAACCTTTAATCGAAACTAAAATACAGATTTTACAGTCACAGTGCATTTATATTTTGCAAATCTTTAAAACTTAACATTAAAAAATAAAATACATACTTCAGTCTTTAATTATATTACACCAACATTAGCTACATTTTCAAGACATTAGCTACATTTTCAAGACTTAACCTTAAATATTAAATATATTTTAAACTTCTTTTAGCTCAGGTTGATGTCAAAGTACCTCAATTACATGTTATACTCCCTGCTCCATGTTTCCCTACAACAGGAGCTGGTTAACAAGCTTGCTATACGGTGGCTGAGCGGATATGTAATGCGATACTCAGTATGCTCGGGAGGGGGCGCCAAAATATAAAATTTAAACACATTTTTTAATTTCTTTGGGCATTTTGAATCGATTCAGAATCGCCAGGACTATGAATCGCGATTCTTTGAAGAATCGTTTTTTTTTTCAGCGCCCCTATTATCAATCTTCCCATGGATGAGGACCAAATGGCCAGGCCGCTTGGCTGAGAATGGCACCACCATGCTTGACTGTAGGCATGGTATTCTTGTGGTTATGTGTAGTGCCATCCTGTCACCAAACGTCCAGGGTGTGAATGCGGTCTTAGACTAGAGAACCTTGAACCAGTCTACCTCAGATTCCTCCAAGTGATCATGAGCAAACTGTAGATGAGCCTTGACATGATGCTTTGAAAGTAAAGGTATCTTATGGGCTTGTCTGGAATGGAGACCATTGCGGTGGAGTACATCACTTATGGTATTGATTGAAACCAATGTCCCCACCTACATGAGATCTTCCCTGAGCTCCCTCCTTGTTGTCCTTGGGTCAGCTCGGACCGTTCGGACAGGCCTGGCCATGGAGGCTGTCTTGGCCATGGAAGGTTAACAGTAGTTCCATAAGCCTTCCACTTCTGAATTATGCTCCCAACAATTGAGACATGTAGGTCCTTGGAAAGGGTTTTGTACCCCTTGTTAGCCTTGTGACCTTCCACAATTTTGTCTCTGATGGCCTTGGAATGCTCCTTAGTCTTTCCCATGTTGACCATGTAAGGGTGCTGTTCACAAGTTTGGGGAGGGTCTTTTATAGTCAGAAAAGGCTGGAAAAAACCTAATTAATCCAAGCATGTGAAGCTCATTATTCTTTATGCATCAATTACTTTTTAATACTTGATGGAACCAAACTAAATTCTGGTGATTTGAGGGGTTGAATTGACCTTCTGATTAAACTTTTTACCATTTAAAAAAATAATAAACAAAGAAATAACATTCTTTTTTTGCTGCAGTGCATTTCATACATCCAGACTGATCTACAGTCCAAATGTCACAAGGCCAAGTTAACTCCAAATGTGTAAATCTGAAGGGGGTTGAATACTACTTGGAGGCATTGTATGCAGAAATGTAGAAAGTGATAAATTGTTCACAAAACAAGTACATCTGTACACGATTAAAATATCATCCACATTGTTCATTATCCAGGCATTGAAATATTTCTTTTAGGGATCTGATATTCATCCAGTGTTTTGCATAAGGGAAATGGCAGCACAGAATTTACATCTGACCTCCTTTCTGTGACATGAATACCCTGCACCATAATATGTTTTAACAGCTTGTGTATGAAGAAGACAATGAGATCAGCTTCACATTATAAGCTATGCTGATCCTTCTGTTCTCAAAAAGTGCTGTTTTACAGAGAATTTAAGTCCCTTTGGTTAAATTTTAATTCACTCATAATTATATATATATATATATATATATATATATATATATATATATATATATATATATATATATATATATATATATATAATACTGTGTGATAGTGCATTCTGTGTGTACAGTGATTGTCATGATCACGTCATGTTGCATAACTAATCTTACATAACAGTTTACAGTTATAGTTATTGCAGTAAAGCTTTGCCTGGTGAGAGGGTAGAATAAATGCTTTCAAATTTATGGATGTTTTATTTTAACAGCATTTTTGTATCTGGCCCTTTGTGTTGGATCAGCCCTTTGTGTTGGATTTTTTTGGTAATCCTGCCATCTTCTGGATATTGAGTGAATTGTGTAGAGTCATACAGTAACCAATTAAAAACTGGTAAAAAAAATAAATAAAAAAAAGACACATAAAGACAAGTCAATGTTAAAAAAAAACTTTTATTACAAAGTATTTGAGTTAAATGAAGGCTATTGCAATAGGACTCCATGTAACCATGTAAAATCAGGCGAGAATAAAAGTGAATCCCAAGTCATGGTCACCAGTTAAGCACAAAAAAATATAATAGATTATTTCAACATTTAAATTGCCCTGTCTTCAAAATTAGTTTTTCCAGCACAAAACCTTTTTTCCACACTGTTATAATGACCATGTGTTTTGAGGATAAAAAGGTGTGTTTCTATCCACACTAAGAGTCATATCTCATACCAGATGTGATCATTATAATAATTCAGACTTTGTTTTGTGCGTCTGTTACCAAGTGATTACTGTAGTGATTTTTGTTTTTACTGATGACTGTGGTGATTTTTACTGTAGTGAAGTGTGAAACGAGTGCTGTAGGCAGCAGTACGGGATCAAAAATGACTGCTTTTACTCCATAGGTGACATTTCTCATGCTTTATGGTTTAGATGGCATGTTCAAATGCTATAATGTTTAAAGACCCTGGTAAAAATGAGAACTTTTGCTTCATTGGTAAACTAAAAAATATTTTTAAACATAAATTACATTAAAACTCAAATAATACTAACAGCTATAAGAGTTCTCTTGTAGCTGGTCAAATGTTTTATCCTTTTGTGTGAATATGCGCAACTGAACTACAATTAGCAGTGGTTTTTCGCTACAGTTATAGTGCGTTTCATGTTTAGCTGGTGGTGACTCACTGCAAGGAACTTTTTGTTCAGCTTTTCCAGCACAAAGCTTGTGTTTATTCCTGATTTCCATGGCGACGCAGAAGTGATGTATGTCCTGTCGGATCTGGCTTCCTTGATGTTAAGACTTAAGAGAACACAAATGAAACACTTTACCAGTCGGAATAGTTTTATTATATAATTAATGGATTTTTTGTTGGCTGAGTTATAGTTTTTCGTGATATTAACAATCTATTTAACAAGCAGTACAATAGGTTATCCTCTGGCAATTGTTTTTTTTAATCATATCATATGCAAATGAATTTCATTTCTATCATATTATTTACATTTGTTGTGATTTTAGATTTAAAGTTTAACTAGCTACAAAGTCAGTACGAATATTCTAATGGAACCTGCATGACGCTGCTCATGTAAAAGCATAAGAAAGTTTGCCCACCTTAGTCTGTTTGGTTTTCTTAATTTACTTGTTTTTCCCCTATAACATATTTGGACATAAAGGTTGGTTAGCGCTTTTAAAAATATTTAAATATTCATTGTGCAATACAAACTTAGGAGTGTACAGCCTATTGTCTTTTAGATGTAGCAGTCTGTTTTTGTGGTAACACTAAAAGTAAACTGCAGCTACAGCTATAATGCCACACACACTCAAAGCAGATTTATAAACACAAAATACCGATTATCAAACAAAAAAAAATGAATTCAGTGTTAAATCCATTCGTGTAAATCAATAAAAAATAAAGATATAAATGTTAATTGTTAGGTTTGATTTTGTGTAAAATATCTACACTCAAATACAAGCTGGTAAATATGTAAACCAACGTGAAAATGTATTTACTTATTTATTCTATCAACCTCTTGATTGTTGTTAAAATGGACTTTGCACAAACTAATCCAAAGTCACTGAGGAGAGGACAGTGAGTGTAATGGGCCAGTGGCTCTACTGTATTCCAGTCTATGTTTAGGGAGGAACATGTGACTAGAGTCATCAGCATGCCAGACATGACAGGGCGTCAACTCATTCTTTCTCCCTCCCACTCTCACTCTCTCTCTCCCTCCCCTCACTCATTCGCCCTTATGTTCTCTTCACGTCCCGTCGTGTTGCAAAAGGAGTAAAACATGTAAAGTTGGGGGTGAGGAGACCTTGTCTGTAACATAAAAACAATGAGTAAGTACTGAACTTAAACATTTTAAATAAATGTTTTTGATGTCCTCTCTGATCTCTGAGAGCTGACACAGTGCTTTCGTTAGACAACGGGACAACATGGAGCTGTGACCTGAACTTTTGCCGGCTGACCCAATCTCATGATAAGGTTAAGGTCATGCTGGTTGTAGCTTGTTTTCCTTGATAATACTTATAAGATTTTTACTAAATTAAACACAGCAACACAACAAAACTTTCTTTTAACTAGTTTACATGTTAATCTTGGGTTTCTTGTACTTATTTAAATGATTGTATATTCTCTTGCCATGTCTGTCTTAAGTTTAGTCCTTTTAAAGTTTTACTTTTGTGTGCTGCAATGTGATTCTGATTTTATTTCTTATCCAGCTGTTGTACAGCTTCTCAAAGATGTGTCTGTCTGCTGGAATCAAAAACAGACATTGTTATTCGGCTTTATGAGCTCAGTAAGGTTTAGGAAATAATAATTTTAGTGGGTTGTGGTCTCTGAGACTAATATAAAAATACATGTTAGAAATTATTAAAAGTCATTTAGTATGTTTACCCCCCTTTCCTCTCTCTGCAAGAAAGTAACCTTCATTTGGGGCCATGACAAGTAACGAATGTACTGACTGACCTGAGCCTAGTACA